>JAPMOR010033610.1:86131-111053 GCA_026543865.1 Argiope aurantia
AATTGGTGAGGTCACGTATTTGTTATACGGTAATCAAGTAAGAAATTTGGGAGGTTACATACTTGTGATACGGGAAGCAAGTAAGAAATTTGGGTGGTCACATATTTAGGACGTGGGGGTCAAGTCAGAAAGTTAGTACACCACATATGACACTACTAACCATAGAATTAAAGATAAATCGAAGAAAATTCGATAAAAATATTTTAAAACAAATATTGATGAAATATTTTAAGTAAATGCAATTTTAGCAAATAATTTTGCTTAAAAATTTTGAAGAACATAAAAAAAAATCATGCACGAAAATTCTAAAATTCTACAGTACGGGTGGGAAGATGGAATTCTTCGAATGAACAACTGAAAACCAAAATGTCGCCTATTAAAACTCTCAGATTTCCTATTTAGTATTAGCCCTCTATCCATTCCCAATGGACTCTTAAAAAAAGCAAGGAAAGGGGAGAGATGGGATAATCTCTTCTAAAATTTCACACTATTTTTAAAGCAAAATTAATTCCACCCATGTCTGCTGAACCTCCACAGTCCCCGAGGTACAGATCAGATTAAACACCTCCAAATCTTCGCTGAAAGTTTTAAACACCGTTTAAGCCGGGAAAGGTCACCTCACTGCTCGGGGGGTAAAACCCTGCCACAGATCAGGAGTCAATTTACGGTAGATGTCGTGCCCCTTTAGCCTGACATCTGTTCCCAGGGCCACCCCTGGATCCACCCCCTTGGGGCGCCCCAAGCCTATTTCCATAATGGCCTCCTTCCAGCCTGCTTGGCAGTCAATACTTGGTGTCTGCTCCCCTCCCAGTTTGGGTCAGTACATTATGGGCTATAAAAATAACGCGGGGCTGTTATCGGATGGATTTGCATTAATCGGGTATTAATCGAATGTCATTTCAGCACGGGGAGTGATTGATTCGGTCGATGGGCTCGGTGTTTTTTTTTTTTTGTTTTTTTTGGTTATTTATTGGAAGTTTGCGTGAGATCGAAGCGATGAAAACTTAATTGTTTTTCATTGATTAAGGAAATTCTATTTGAAGGTCACATTTTCGTTTGTTGCGATGCTATCGTGCACATGAGGTACCATGGTTCTGTTTATATCTTGAAATCCACGATTTATTAAACTTTTTTCATGTATCAACTCTTTTCGGCAACAAGAGTTCCTTAATATCTCGTATTCAAGAACTCTGTGCAAATATCATGCATCAAGATTTCTTAAGAAATTTTAGCATCCTCGATTATTTAGTATCTTGAAATCCGGAGCTTATTTAACTTTTCCTGTATCAACTCTTTTCTGTAGCAAGAATTTTTTAATATCTCATATTCAAAAACTCTCCAAATATCATTTATCAAGATTTCTTAAGTGTTTTTTAGTATCTTGAAATCTGGGGTTTTATTCAACTTTTTCCTGTATCAACTCTTTCCGGTATCAAGATTTTTTTAGCATCTCGTGTTCAAAAACTCTCCAAATAGCATGTATTATGTTCCCTGTTCATACGGCTTAGTTCTGTAGTAGTGGGGTGACTGGCTATAACTAAGAAAAAAGCATATACGATGATTTCTTAAGTGTTTTGTGATTCTTGGCTTATTAAAAGTTTCTCTGTTTTAAATCTTTTTGGTACCGAGAATTCCTCAAAGTCTGGTATTTAAGAACTCTCCAAATAACCTATATCTAGATTTTTTAAGTGTTTTTTAATATCTTCGATTTGTTTAGTATCTTGAAATTCAGAGTTTATTAAACTTTTTCCTGCATTGATTCTTTTCAGTATCAAAAACTTTTTTAGTATCTCGTATTCAAGAACTCACCAAATAGCAATTATCAAGATTTATTGGTTTTTTTTAACTTATTCACAATTCTTTAGTGCTTGTATCTTGAAATAGGGGGTTTATTAAACTTTTTCCTGTATCAATTCTTTCCGAAAGCAAGAATATTTTCGTATCTCGTATTCAAGAATCTTTCAAGTTTCAAGAATTCGGTAGTATCATCGGTAGCCGTGTTTATATGTCACTGACAGCATTGCACTTCGTAGAGTTGATCGAAAATCTGCTCTAAGAATATGGCAAATGCCTAATTCTTCATATCAATTATGTAGACAAGTAGCCATGTCTGTACATCCCTGAATGCACTGCACTTCGTATAGCTGATCGGAAATCTGCTCTACCAAAATTGCAAATGCCTAAATCTTCACAGCTATTATGTAGATAAGAATTGTGTTTGTATGGCACTGACGGCATTGTACTTCGTAGAGTGGATCGGAAACCGGTTCCACTGACATGACAAATGCCTAAATCTTCATAATGTTACAAACCTGCAATTCGGCTTCCCAGCATAGTTTGTTCCATCGTCGGAAAGAAAGTTTTAAAGTCATCGGTACTAGACGGCGTCCAGGTGGCGCGTCGAAGGTCCCGGAGCTTGGCGACAGACTTGGTGACCAATTGGCGACTTGGCGACGAATTTTGCGACTTTGGCGCCAAAATAGATAATACCCGAAACTTCGAGAATTTTCCCGATCCGTCCAGTAGAAACCGAGATACGCCTCGAACGTTCCTGATTGGTTGAGAGGCTTCTAGCCCCGCTTCCTGTGACCTATAAAAGGAAGTGGCTGCAGCTGTCAAAGGTAGACGACGGAGTAAAGTCCGAAGACGGAGCGGAGGAGTTGTAAGCGACAGAGCGGAGCAGGCGGAAACGACGGTGAGCAGCGACGGAGTCAAGCTCGTGCTGAACTGAGCTGTGCGCTACTGTCTGCAGTAGATTCTGGTTGTATGCTGCTGTGTATGCTACACGTCTCGGCTGAAGATAGTCTTCTCTATGCTGTATATAGTTATCGTTTTTATGCTGTCCTGTGTGTCTTCGTGTAAATAAACGTCGTTGTTTTTATTCTACTTCTGCCTGCTGATTGAGCGTTCTTTACACCATATCACTTCCACTATCCAAACGAACCCCGGCAAAAAAAATTTCGTAATAACAATTATATAGACAAATAACCATGTTTGTACATCACTGACGGCATTGTTCTTCAGAAAGTGAAAACCTGCTCTACCAATATGGCAAATGTCTCAATCTTAATACAAATCATGTAGACAAATAGCACGTTTGTTACATGCCTTAAGGCATTATTCTACGCATAATAGATAGAAATCTGCTCTACTGACGTGATAAATGCTTAAATCTTCATAGCAATTATATAGACGTGTTTGTACATCACTGATGGCATTGCACTTCGTATAGCGGATCGGAAACCTGCTCTACTGACATGGGAAATGTCTAAATCTTCAAAGCTATTATGTAGACAAGAACTATGTTTGTACATTACTGATGGCATTGCACTTCATACAGAGGATCGTAAACCTGCTCTATCGAAATGGCAAATATCTAAATCCTCACAGCTATGTTTGAGAAATACCTATATTTGTACATAACTTTGGGTAATAAATTCGTTTTTTTCTCATGATTTACGTGTTTTTCATAGAGCTTCCAAATTTCTGAAAAGAAAACTGGTCCTCGTCTCTTAATGTTCTTTTTCAATTTTAATTCAAACCTATCCATTTTTACTCAATTATCCGCAAACAGTTCACCAACTGATGTCAAAGATATTTCATCTAAAAACAACGCAACACCTTATTATTCTTATCACATATTCCATGACAACACTTGACCGAAAGCCGATGACACTTTCAAAAACACCCAGCAAAAATTCCACCTACGTCATGCTGGTACTCCCTGAACTTGGAAACAATGTTTACAAATCCGAACCGGCGCGGCTCAGAAATTCTCTTCCATCTCCCAACGTTAGTTGCACAATCTCTGCTAATCCTCTATGATTTGTTCCATGATCCGGTACCCTCCTCCCTCCTAAATCTCTAGTCCCCCCCCCGGATCACATAAAGTTCTTTGGTGATTTCCTATGGAAGGGTGAGTGGGATGGATTATGAGCGAAACGATATGGGGTCATGAGCTACAAATGGAATGGGATAGGTTTTGATACGAATCGAGGGTTGCCTTGTAGCTTCTGTTTTGACTCGTTTTTCCTATTCTGATGGACAGCTGGTGAGCTGGATATTTGGTGGAGTGTCTGCCCCGTGCCAAATTCGTGCTTTGTGTTGAATTTTATGCGGATTTTATTTTCAGTTTCGGTAAGAGATTAGTATGCCAGGTGATGTGCATTCTCTCCCTAGACACCTTTGGAGACCAGTTGGTTTCCCGTAATAAATAGCTGATAAAAAAATTACTCTAAGTATTTTGCCTGAGTCATAAAGACTCCTTCAGTAAAATATTTGCAAATTTTTCATAATCATGTGCTTCGTGCTGTTTTAGAAGTCTTGCGTCGTTTTATTACTTGTATAATTCTACGCATTTTCTAATTTTCTATCAGTATTGTTATTCACTCAATTATATAACATGAAGAAGCAGCAGTGTTTAAAACAAAGAGCGTCCAAAAAAAATAAATTTCGCCATTTTTGGTTTCGGTATGAGATTTAATATGAATGCCAAATAATGTGCATTTTTCCAGGTCGCCTTCGGCAACCAGTTGGTTCTCTGTAATTAGTATTTGGTAAAAATTTACATTAAATATTTGGCCACATTTTCGGTCATTTAAATTTCGCCGTTTTTGGTTTCGGTAAGAGATTACTACTCCAGGTGATGTGCATTTTTTCCTAGCCGTCTTTGGCGATCAATTGGTTCGCCATAATTAAGTATTGGTAAAAATTTCCTTCAAATATTTTATCCGAGTTTTAATAGCTTCTTCAATAAAATATTTTCAAATTTTCATAGTCAAATACCTCATATTATTTTAGAAATCTTGCCTGTTTTGCTCATTATGCTATGTATACCAATTTTTTTTCTATCAATATCTTTATTCACTCAGTTACAGAACAGCAAAAATCAGCAGCGTTCAAAATAAAGAGCGCCCTTTACGTCGCCTTCGGAAGTAAATGTAGAACTTTGACACCTGATGGATTGAAGTATTCAGCGCTAAAATGCATTGGAAATCATTTTCATTACATTGTAATTAAATATTCATTAGTTAAAATTAAAAACACAGGATTCATTTCTAACTTTTACTTCGAAATGAGCTACTCCTAATTCTGAAAAGGGCCTAGAAATTGAACTTGAATCGATTATATAATATCTAGAAGTATTATAAATAGAGATTCTTCTATTTTATCAAACAATAAGTTTCAAAAAGGAAATAAACATTAAAAAACTTACTAAAATTTGGAAAAGAGAGCCTCAAATCATTAAATGAAATATAATAACAGCATTTAATAACAATTAACAGCATTTAATAACAATTTAATAACACAGAATCAACAGCATTATGCACATTAATTAATAAATTTCGTGGGATCTATCTGTTAACAACAAGTAAAAAATATTTTTTTCATCCACCTATCTCCTTTCCCCCCAAAAAAAACTATCTTATAGTTGTGCATTCATAAATTTAAACACATTTATTTTGGTATTTTATGTTGCATATCGCTCGATTTAGAATACTTTTTTCTCTTCAATTTCTTTGAAAGGCAATATCTTAAATCTAGCTATCCTATGAAACACCTGAATATAGGCATTATATATAGGTTGTTAGATTCTATTACTTTAAAATATAGAAGTCTTAAATCTTTTGCTTTCGAAGAAAATTTTAATTTTTACTACAAATTGTTTAAAAAGGAAGTATTTATTGAATAGAGCTATGAAAAAGAATCCCCGAGTTAAATAATTTCCACACACCTTTAAAAAAATTTTCATTTTTCAAAAATTAATTATGAATATTTGGATTGGAATGGGTTTAGTTTGCATTTGTTAGTACATTTCATAACAGCAAATTTAAAAATTATAAAATTTTAATCGGCTTCCATTTACTTAACTATGCTATTAAATTAATAATGATAAAAAAATTGAAGAACGTAACATAAAAAAATAATTAAACAAATAATAATTAGATTTTTTATTTATAATATTTTTTATTTTTATTTATTTTTACTTTTTTGTAATAAGTGTTTTAATCTGTAAAATTGCGTTTTAATCTTCTGAATCAGTTTTGTTTTAAATGAGTTCTACTATGAAACAAATTTTTTTATCTTACTGAAAAAAAATGTTCATATATGCAAGCTCAACTTTATAAAGAATAGCATCATTTTACAAGTACATATTCATATTTTTTGACGTTATATATTCCATGGTACATTGCAGTGAAAATAGAAAACACATTCTAGTCGAATAAGCTAACAGTTCTGGATGAACACGCTATAAGAACAGTTTTGAATGATTTTCAAATTCACCATCAAGAATTTCTACAATCAGTAATCAAAAGAAAGCATTTTATCGTTTGCTTGATATTTCTACAGATTAATATTTTTAATAACTAAATTGCATTGCCTATTTATTAGAGATTTATTCCGATTTTTTAAATTTTAATTAGCTGTATAAAAACTAATTTATAATTACAAAATGATGCAATCAATACATAGTTCGTGTATTGTAATTTTCCTTTGAAATATGGATTTTTTTATATCAATGCCTTCTATCTAAATTTATATAAATACGTTGCATAAAATACATGAATGGCAATCGAATGCATCTTTTCAATTATTGACTTGCAAATAAATTTAAAAATTACGCACAGTTTTTCATAAAATTATAAAATGAGAAATATTGTTTCCCTTACAAAATTAGTTTTAAATAACACGATTGTCAACAACAATTATTAATAAATTCGTTTCCAAATAAAATATTAAAAATTTTAGATAACTTTCCTACAAATATTTCCTCCAGAACAATAACTGATTGAAATAAAAAAAATTATCAAAATATCGGAAAATATTTTATTTGAAATATTTTGGTTTTTGGAATTCTCTTTATTTTGTGATTATTGAAAAATTACAGCCTATTTTTAAAAATATACTTTAAGCTTCATTTTTTTACACATACAAATGCTATGCCTTAGGTTAAAATATTCAATTTTGCTGTGAAATTTTTAAAAAATATTAATAAATATTCTATTTCAATCTTCTAAAATTCTTCTTTCAATCTTCTACATTTTCAAATTGCATTAAATTGCGTTTGGTGATTAAAATAATATTCTTAATAATTTTGTAAATAAAGAAAATTCATTATTTCGATTTCCATAGTTTTATATAAGAGAAAACAGTCTTCCGCACATTTCAGTGTTCACTCTTATCAATGTTTCTCCTTTTATTTTCTTCAAATTTTTTGAGGAATCGGGTAGCAAAAGATATTTTTTTTCATTCCCTTTTATTCCCATTTACGAAACTTCAAAATCATCTACTTTAGAAAAGCTTTTGTTTATTTTAAAAAAATAATAAACTTATTCGAAATCGAAAATAATTTTCCGCGACTTTTTTTTTCTTTTTGTTCAATCGCATTTTATTAACCGCCATAAAAAATAAATATAAAACTGAAGTCATTTTTACTAGCTCACGCGTTTTGATAATAATCAATCATACTCCGGAGCTTTTCCAAAATAACAATTACCTTTCACACTTCTTTTAAATAAAAAATAATCAAAGAAACCCAAAGTGAAAATAGAAAGTGAGAATTTTCGAAACTGACAATATAATCCGCGATTTCTAAACAACAATAAATAAGCCAAATGATTTCTCTATTCACGAAGTAACATTACAAAAAAAAATAAATAAATAAAGCGTTTATTTCTGTCAAAAATTAGATCCGGTTCTAACCAGCCGATAATAGAACCTTTTTATTAAACAGAGAAGAAAATTTTAAATAAAATCATTATAAAAAGTATAATTAAAATCTAAACCAACGCCTTTTAAGAAACAAAGCCAAAAAAATAAAAATAAATTCAGATTCGGAATATTTGATAAATAAAAACGTAGATCTAATTTCTTTTATTTTTTAGCATAAATAATGGTGAAGAATAAATTAATTCATTCTTTTAATTTCAGCACGTAAGTTAATAATCAATTCGAAGAAATAGAATAATTTTCGAATCTGTAAAATTTAAATAGAACAAAGAACAATAAAGTATGTGTATTTTAAAGTATAAGTATCGACCATTGGAAAATATCCTTTCTTAATTTTTACATATCTTGTAGTTAAAGATAACCTTGATATATAAAATCCTAAATTTTATTAATTCTTTATTGGTGACTATTCTACACACAAAAAAGGAATAATTTTAAATATATATAATCTTTTGACTTCACACATATGGGCTTAAGTACCACCTCTTTCAAATGCAAAAATCATATCTTCTATTTTTAAACAAATATAAACCGAATAATATCTGTATTCCAAAACAAAACAATAATAAAGCAAGCAGCAATTTTTCGTTTTCTGTTAACGTTAAGCTGTAAGTAAAAAGAAGTATGTTGACAAAAGTAGTTCGAAAACTAAATAAATAAAATTGACATTTCTCAAAATAATGTTTATACAAAAACGTTCTAAAAACCATAAACAATAATAAATCCACAATTTAATGCCTATTTAAAAACCTTTGATGCAGGAAATCTTGATTTTTAGAAACTGTTTAGATGATTTCAAATCGATTTTTTAAAAAATAAATTTAATTTAAAATATTTTCTTTAATATCTACTATATAAAATGTACATTAGATTTGTACACATTTGCGGGATCTTAAGAATAAGTAATTCAAAAATGATTTGGGATCTATACAACAAATAAGCGCATTAATTGTACACTTCATAAACCCCCTAAACCTTATTCCAAGCAACGTTTCGAGTCCTCAGTTTTTAATATCATCATAATTCTTTGTTGCCAAATAAATATTAATAAATTATTTTACACTGGAAAATGGCTGAACTGATTAGAAGTTCAATTTATCCAAAAATTAAAGCTGAGAATCATAATCAGGTGTTGTTTATAAAAATATTCAAAAATAAATTTGAAAATAAAGACGTATTGCTAATTAAAATAGAAATTAACTAATTCTTATCTATTGCGGGATCTTAAGAATATTAAATTATTATCCATTTGTTAAGCATCGAATGAGGAAATAAAAGGAAAAACACTTCCAAACGAAATTCACAATATATTTATTAACTCAAAATAAATAATTAATAAGCCATATTTCTTACGTGCCGAATTTACAATATAATATTTCATCTTTTAGAAGCAAACGATATTCTTGCAGTTAAAAAAAAATAAACATTTTTTCTACGAATCTGTGTGAAAAAAAAAGTTTAAAAAGATATAGTATCAATGCCTGCTGGAAACTAAAAAAAATCTTTTAATATTGGTTGTGGGGCCTTTAACATATTAAAACTTAATTTCTTGGATTTTTTTTAATTTCCAACGTGGTAGATTCACAATATAATATCTAACTTCTTAGCAGTAAACGATATTCCTGTAGTTAAAATAAATAAATATTTTTTTACGAATCCGTGAGGTGAGCTGTGAATAATCTCGTTTGATTGCCAAGCAAATCATGAAGCAATATTTTTAAAAAAGTGGGAGAAAAAAAAAAGAGACACATTTCCTACGTTGCAAATTTACAATATAATATTTAATATTTTAGAAGCAAACGATATTCCTGTATTTAAAAAATAAATATTTTCTCATAAATCTATAAACTAAGCTGTAAACAATCTCGTCTTGTTGCTAAACAAATCATGAAAAAATATTTAAAAAGAGATTATAGTATCATTGCATGGAGAAAAATAAAACAAATAAGTTTTTCATATTAGGTGAAGAACCTTTAACAAAATAAAACCTTTTTTATTTTTAACTTCTTGTGTGACAAATTCATAATACAATTTATAATCTCTTTAGTAGCAAACGATATTTCTGAAGTTAAAATAAATATTTTCCCTCGAATCTGTGTATTAAACTGTGGATAATTTTCTTTTGTTACCAAACAAAGCATAAAATTTTTTTTTTAAAAAAAAGAGAGATTATAGTAACATTGTGTACTAGAAAATAAAACAAAAATAAACTTTTCATATTAGGTAAGGGACCTTTAGCATATTATTTTTTTATTTCTTTCGTATAAAATTCGCGATACTATCTGACATCTTCAGCAAGAAACAATATTTTTGTATTTAAAATAAATATTTTTCCACAATGGTTTGGATAATCTAGTTACCAAGAAAATTATGAAAAAGATATTTGAAAAAAGAGATTATAGTGAAATAGTTATTATAGTAAAATAGTTATAGTTATTTCAAAAAAGAGATTATAGTAAAAATGTGTGCCAGAAACTAAAACAAAAATAAGCTATCGATATTTTCGTCTTATTGCCAAGCAATGTGAAATATAATAGCAATACATGCTAGAAACTAAAACAAAAATAATCTTTTCATATTAGATGAGAAACATTTAACAAATTATTTTTTTCCTAATTTTTTACTTGGCAAATTTACAATATAATTTCTAACTCATTTAGCAGCAAACGATATCCCTGTAGTTAAAATATTTTTCCACGAAGTTGTGTTTAATCTAATCTTGTTACCAAGCAAACGATGAAAAATTATTTAAAAAATAGATTGTAGGGATAATGTATGCCTCAAATTAAAACAAAAATAAGCTGTGGGTATTCTTTTCTTGTTGTTATGCAAATGATGAAAAATAATAATAGAATATGAAATATAATAACAATGCATGTCTTAAACTAAAACAATAAAAAACTGTGGATAATCTCGTCTTGTTGCCAAAAAATGATTAAAAATATATTGAAAAAAATATTATAGTGATAATGTGTACCGGAAAGAAAAATAAGCCTTCCATTTTAGGTAAGGAACTTTTAGCACATTAAAACCTAATTCTTTTTCTTTTTCTTTTTTTTAAATTTTATACGTAACAAATTCGGAATTTAATTTCTAAGCTCTTTAGCAGCAAATGATATTATTATAGTTAAAATAAATATTTTCCCACGAAGCTATGGATAATCTCATCTTGTTGCCAACAAATGTTGAAAAAAGTATTAAAAAATAAATTACAATGCGGCACAAAACTAAAACAGAAATAAGTTTTCCATAATAGGTGAGAAACCTTCAGCATATTAAAACCCAATTTCTTGGATCATTCTATTAACCATCGAGAATTGTCAAAAAAAGAAGAAAATTATTCAAAAATATATTTATTCTTTATTCCCAGCGCTTGAGTGGCAGTGATATTTTCGAACCATCGACTGACTTCCTCGTTTCCCAATATACAGCCAGAGCGAGTCGCTCTTAAATGCATGATGGCCGGTCACGATTTAGTGGAAAACGAAATAGGAACTCAAGAAGATGCTGAAATAAAAAAAAAAGAACAAAATCCGCAACCGTATATTTATACCGCGGTCTTTTGTTCGAACTTCTCGCCGGTCCAATATCCTCCCCTCCCCCAAAATGCCATAGAGACAAGAAATCGGCTGATGGTCTGAACCTAAATCGTGTCTCTCCACCCAGCCTGCCTCAACCGAGGGGGTTGAACCATGGCCAAGAAAATAGTTTAATAAACAAGTGAGAAAAACGCATAGGTGTGATAGTTTTATTTCCTCTTCCAAAAATCTGGACGTAATGGCCGTTTATTGCTTTTCCACTACAGTCTAGACTACATCCACTGGCTGCGATTTGTTTTGGAAAAGGATTTGTTTTTTTCATGCCCAATTTTTAAATGTCTCTCTTCTTTCGGAGGGCAATGTCCCAGGAGTAATTGGGAAGTTGTTTTTCCCCATATTACGTAGTTAATTGCAGTTAGTTAACGAAATAAACAATATTTATTATCCTCTATCTATGTCGTGTTCTGAATGGGTTTTGTAAAAAGAAGAAAAAGTACGATTATGCCTTAATCTTGGTTTCGGTCAGATTTTTGAAAGAAAATAACCATTTCATTTAAAATAAATACGTTTATTTATTTTCTTCTAGTGCTTTTTAAAATTGCTACAAATGTGAAATGTCAGTCCATATTTTCATGGATTTAATGCAATTGGATAGTTACAATAATTTGAGAATTTATTGCAAGAGGATTATTCAAGATTTTAAAGCGATTGACTTTTTTTCACTTCTGTGACTCTCAATACATCCAGACAAATAAACAATCCCGTTTCTCTACTAAATCTCCACTAGGCTTGTCAATGGTTAAATGTAGGATTCTCTTTCTGTTATTTCAATTGTAAAGTCAATAACCCTGTAATTATGTGAGCATTTTGAAGGAAAATTGAGGGCAAATGTTATAGTTTTTGGAAAGGGTATTTGTAATATGCTTTTCTTTGTAGCAAAATAAACCCAGCAGATATGGTCTCCCTTAACCTTCTGAATTTATACTCTAAAAATAGGTTTTAGTACCCCCCCCCCCTTCACCGTGTAGAAAATAAAGACTTAAGACAAGACAATCTAGGTAATAAGTGATCATATTTTTATTTTCATATATTCACATATGAATGCTTCGTACTTCAGGATATTATGGGGGAAAAAAACCTGGAAATGCCTTTATAATGTTTTAACCGATTGAATTCTTGCATTTGATGCATAATTTAAATTTTTCTAACACAATCACATACCAAATTTCATTTATCTACCTCTATTTGTCAACCTTTGGTTTTCGAGTAAGTTTGTGTGAAGCGTCGACTGACATATGATCATTTCGTTGGTGATTTGATTCCGGATTTGAAACAATTCTACTAAATATTCAGATGCTAAAACTATGTACAAAATTTTGTTTATCTAGCATTTTACATTTTGTGGTTACCATGTTTACTTGTACACTGACATGTAAATTTTCTTTGAATGTATCTAATTCAAAAATCATATAGAAATCTATAACTTTGCTATAAAGACCACACGCCAACTTCCATCCACCTAGCACAAAGCATTTTTGAACTATCGTACTCACAGACAGACGAAAAAGCATTATTTCAAAAACCTGTTCTTAGGTCTTTTGAATGTCTGAAAAGTAGATTCGTCAAAATGTCGATACGAATTATTTTAAAGGCATACTAGCCGCTCCTGGCGATCAGCTTGTTCGCTCTGATTGTTAATTTTCTAAGCTGTTAAATAATTAATATAGAATGCATTTTGTATTTTTTTTTTAATTCACCTCGGTACTTTATACAATTTAAAAGTATAAAATCAGTTTGATTCGATTTATTGCAAATTAAAAAATGCATATATTAAACAAATAAAAGTGGAAGGGGAAATATTAATACTGAGTTAAATTAAAAGTTTTGATAGAAAAATTTGAATCCCATCATAACATTTAAAAATCATTGTGTATCAAATCGAATTAATGCTATTAAAAATAAGTAATAATTAATCATTTTAAGATAACGAATTGAGTCCATGTGACTCCATAGACATATGACAAGCATAAATACGTTTGCCATCTAGTTCCAATAGTAGCTGAATGTTCATGTCAAAGCCTTTTCCTTGCATCCTTGCATGATGTTGAATTTTTAGACATTAATTATTGAAATTAAATGAGAAATGAAACAAATCCTATGTAGATCTTAAATGTCATTCATTTGTAACTAAATCTAACAATTTAGCAATATTATTGAAAACTAAAGAGTTTTTTGTTCTAGAATTTTTCTATTCTATTTTTGTTCTAGAATTGTACACAAAAGATTAACATTTCTTTTGAAATTCTCAAGAATTTTCAAATAATGTAGTAAAAAAAATTAAAAATATCCCAAATAAACTCTTTGCACAGTCGATTTCATAACTTCGTTCTTAGTGCTTTTAATATGTCTTATAATTTTTAAATTTATTTAAGTCCTTATGTTTTAAAAATAAAGATGTTGATAAAGCAATAACTTCAGTATTGTTATATCTCACTAATGAAACATTGTTTCGTTTTCTTTAAATAAATTATATAAGGGATTAAAAGTGTGCCAAACGATTTTGTTACTCAACCGATTTTGCTGCTTTTACTTCTGATTTTTACCTATTAAAATAAGTTATGCAATGAATTAAAAATGTATCAAACGATTTCGTTGATAATCGACTTTTTTGTTTTTATTTCTAATTTTTATCTATTAATTTTGTTCCAAAAATAATAAAGCATTGCATGTTGAATTAATATTTATAATAGTTTAAAAAGTTACATTATTGCTTTCGTGGTTAACAAGTGTTAAGAAATAAAATATTTCTCACGAAATTCCTATAAAGCAACAAAAAATTTAATTCACACATGTTGACTCTAAATTCAACAGCTTGGTAATTTTATCACAATATTTGGTCTCAGAAAACAGTGATTAGCTAAGCTGCTGTAGAATCAATATATCATTACATTATCACTTACCTCACACGCGATGTAATCCATCTTTTAATCATATTTTTAAAGTAACTGACGAAAAAACTATATCCGCTTTAGCATTGATCGTTTTCATGGAAAGATGCCTTTTATTCGATCGAAATGATAAGATTGCTGGTACATACGAAAATTACTCAATTATTCTTTTCTTTCAATTTGTTCGTGTAAAATCATCTAATATTAAACATTTAATCAAAAGCTCTAAAAGTCGTTCTTTATTCTTTTAGTTCTTGTTCGTCGTATAAAATTATCTAATACTAAACACTTAAAAGAAAAAGCACTAAAAGAAATATTTTATTCTTTTTCTTTTTTTATTCTTCTTATAAAATTATCTAATCGTAAACATTTAATAAAAAGCAATAAAAGTTATTTTTTATTCTTTAGTTCATCTTTGTTTTTCGTATAAAATCATCGAATACTAAACATTTAATCAAAAGAACTAAACTAAAAGCGATTTTTTATTTCACTGTTTTGATTTTTAAAAGAGAAGTTTTAATTATTTAAACATAAGTGTCTATATTAAACTTGTGCAAATTTTTATTTAAATATGGCTTTTTCTTTAATAATTTAAATTATTTTCGGCCTTTTATTTTATTTTATTGTTTAAAATTTATTGAATATTGAACATTATGTTCCGCATGTATAGATAATGATTATTTTTAATTTCACGAAAAAAAATGAATTCAATAAATAGCTCAATTACTGAAAATATTTAGGAAATTAAAAAATACTTCATCATAATTTAGTAATACATTGATGACAAATAATTGCAAATTAATTGCATCTGACTTCATAACTGTAAGCTGTTAAGAAACCATTCTAGCGGAATGCCAGTATATAAAAAAAAATCATTCCTTAATCATACTTCGTATAGTTTATTGCCTTTAAATCAAACTAGTGGTATGCTAAAAATATTCTCAAAGTAATGCAAATTAAAAATATCTTGTTAAGTTTTATCTCTTTTATTGGAAATTATAATGAAATGAAGCAACTTTAACAAAATAAATAATTTTTAATTATAAATTTATTCAAAAATAATTGCTGAATACAGAAATTCCACTTCGAGAAGACAATAACAATAATTATTATTATCGCTCTTCAAATCAGCTGTCCTTTTTTAAAAATAATCTTCTCAAAAGAAAAAAAAATCGTCTGCTATCGAGTATTATTTATTAAATCTAACAGATTTATTTTTTCATTCTTATATATTTTACTTTCAAAGGCCGAATTTAATTGTTTAAAACTTAATTCTATTCTTTTAATCAACTAAAATATATTAAGTGTTGAGTAAAAATATTCCAAGATACGTCAGCGCTTTTTTCCCTTGGATAAGTAATAGAAATATAATAAATTCTTTAAAATTATTTCGTTTATTTTTATTCTTTCATTTAACTTTTGATTTTTCTTTGTCAGCTGCTTTTATTTTAGAGTTTATTTTTAGTATGATACAAGTTCAAAAAATTACTTATCTTTCAATTTAAAATATTTTTCTTACAGGTGTATCTTTCGAAAAATATTTTTTTGCTTATATTCTGTATAAAAATTTGAATGTAAAATAGTAATTCTAGTTCTTAAAATTGTGTCTTATCGAAAAATATGTAAAGCGAAATTATTCTTAGACAAATTAATAAGATTCCTTTTCAACATTTTCTTTCTTTTCTTTTTTTTCCCCCTCCTTCGCTTTAATATTTTCTTGAAAATTTCAATTTTTTTTTCCTCCTATGGTTTTGAAATTTTTAATAGGCAAAATTTCAATTTGCTTTAGAAAATATCTATTTTTTTTTTACCAAAAAAAAAAAAAAAAAACTTTAGGTGGGCATACATTTTTTTCCCTTTGATACAGACTAAACGAATAATTTTGAAATAGCTCCGAAAAATCTCTGATGAAATATTTACTCAATTCGCTGGTATAAGTCAATTTATTGGATTATATCAAGCCATTATCAGAAAGAGCTCTTATACAAAAACATCTCCAAACAAATCGCTGGGAATGTTTCTGCTAGATTTTTTTTATGTAATTGTAACTTCTTAATATAATGAAGGAAGTGTGATATGGTTTTCTTTGAACGATCAAGGAAAAGGCTTAATACAGTTTGCCAATTTTCATTCATAACAGGTTATAAATTTTACTACATAACTATTCAGAATTATCATATTTATGAATGAGTAGACAGACTGACAAACTGTCAGTCTTTTCTCGAATTTATTCTAGAATTCGATACATATATATAGAAGAAATAAAATTATATGCCATGGAAAGGGTCTCAGTGATTTAATGTCAAGTTCTGGCCTATTGATTCGGAAGGTCCCACGTTCGAATTCCACTACAGAACCACCACTTAAGTGGATCGGAGACAAGTTAAATCTGGAGAGACGAAATGTCTTCAAATTAATATGGCATGGAAGAATAGAAAGGGGGATGTCAGTTCAGCTAGCGTTCTAGTCCTTTGACCTTATTCAAAATCACGAAGTCCATCCCAAAGTAGACCTCGGATTGCTACAAAATTGAGTGTAAATATGAATAAATTAAACATATGCCAAGTTTCATTAATCCAGCTCATTGTAAGCTTATAAAGAGTGTCCCAAAATTAACTCAAGATTTGAATTTGTTACCATTCGTGCAGTAAAGTGTCGGCAACCCTATTAAAAAAACCATTATTACAGCTGATAGTTTAGGGTTAGTAAAAATGGGGCGTTAGGCGATAGAATAACGTGTTTTCATTGTTGAACAATATTTGAAAAATAATAAAAGTTTGGCGGTCACATTTCGAAAATTTGAGTATTGGCCCCGTAGATCGTGTGATTTAACACCATTGGAGTTCTTCTTATGGAGCTGTTTGAATTCAAAGGTCTATGCCAACAAACCCACAAGCAAGCGTCCATTGAAGGAGAAAATTCAACACTGCATCAACGAAATTCAGGCCCATTTATACAAAATGGTCAGGGAAAATTTCGACAAAAGAGTGCGTATGTGTCAGCAAAGCCGTGAAGGTGTGTTATTCCATGCCTAACCCTACTCTGTGTATTTTTATGATTCAACAAAAATATAACAATTCAAAGAAAAAAAACTGTTTTTTCAATTCTTGCGTTAATACACTGTTCTATCGTGTAACTCTCCATTTTTACTAACTCGAAGTTATCAACTATCAAATGGGTTTTTTTAATAGTGTTGTCAATATTTTACTGCACGAATGATGCCAAATTCTAATTTTGTGTTAATTTGGGATACCCTTCATTATGTTTACATGACTATGGACAGGAAAAAAGACTGACTGTTCATTGGTGGATTTCATTATGATTAATGGCCTTAGATACTTCTTATGAAATTTTCATAAATTATATTTCAATTTTTTTTCTAGTTATTTGCATTTTTATGTTACCGTAGTCATAGACAGTTTCACACACACACACACAAAAATTGCATTCAAGTAGTTATGAAATATAAAAATTCATCAAAATTTCGATGTCGATTTTTTTTTCGACGATTACAGTTTTGGTACACTTCACATTCAAAAAATAAAAAGATCAGGAATCATGTCACAAATATCTATATAATTCTTTCCTCTTCTCAACGATCGAAATTTCCGATAACGATTATCGCCAAAGGCGACAAATTGATCGCCAATCCTAAAATACCTGCCTTCCTACATTTATCATTGCTGGGGACACACACACTTACATTTCTCACCTTTAGCATTCCCACAGCAATAGATCTTGTTTCTCCAGCCCAAAAACTGCAGCATGCAAGTAAAAAGTTTAGATAGTCGGTAACGTTTACACTACCGGTGATAGATAAGGTGAGCTTAACAGGCATAAAAAAATAAAAGTAGCTTCTGATATGTCGAGAAGGGTGGGTGGATCTCCCTTCCTGCAATAGGGATGATAAGAAATAGAGGGTGGTGCGCCCGTGGAAGAGATAAGGACTTATCTTTCCTCTAGGTTTTTCGTCTGACAGATAGGTTGACAGATCGATTGACAATCCTCCCGTTATACTTGTTGGAAATAGATATGTGGAAAAGTATAGAGGAATTGGATTTACATCATTCGCCTTGAGTTTCAATTTTCGGATATTTTACGATTTATTCGGTGTGATTTAGTTATTGAGAGATTTTTTTGTGGAACAAATTATCTGTTCAGAGATGAGATTATTTTTTTATTGGATCATAGTTTTATTTATTTAGGTTTCTATCTTCGGCTTAAGGCAAACCTAGTATTACAGCGAGTTAAGCCTAATCATTTCTATGCTCAATCTGACTGCCGTTGTGCAGATGCATTTTCATATTCATATTGTGTAAAGATTATTATAAAAGCCGTATAATAGCAAAAACTTTCACATTTATTTTTAGGAATAAGAACAAACCTACAATTATTAATGAGGTTTCTAAACATTAAAAGGAAACTTTACGTTCACATATGTATAATAATGCTTTTCATTACTTTTCGGATTGCAAAAGATTAAAAAAAACCTTCTCGAGTTTTTAAAAATATAATTACATTCTTTTTAATTTCTCGTAAATGTAGCATAGAAAGAGAAAGAATGATCTTCGTCAAACTTTTCGAATCGAGATTTTAACGAATTTACACGTTTCAGACATCCCTAAATCCCAAAAATACGTTTTGTGGAATTATGCCTTTCTATCTGTCTATGAATATGACAATTCAAAAGCACTTTGAGATAGAGAAATGAGATTTGACATGTGGCCTTTACACCAGATTTGTCTGTCTGTCCGAATGCTCTTGAATACGCTAAATTGCTAAAATCTAGATTGATTGTATACAATTTTAGCATCTAAAAAGTAAATTCTTATTAAATGTTGAACAAAATCCGTCAACAAGTTGATCATCTATGAGTTTGTACAGTTTCATATATGTAATAAACGCGATCTCAAAAAATTTCCATTATCTTAGAGGCTTAGATGGCATGTTGGCATGACATGACTTAGATGACATGGCATGTTGGCATTAAAATTATAGTTTTATTTCAAATTTTGGTTTCAGTCAATTGGCAATGCATACTCGGGTTATTTATGCACATGTGTGAGACTCTGAATTTAAAATCTGAGCACTCGTTGGGTTTGTTACCTTGCCTAAAGTCCACACTGTCATTCAGGCGGAAGGAGAGAGTACCCCCTCTATTGAACAGTATACGAGAGAAAGTTCCTAAAAGACCACTCTCGCTGGTTTATTTTTAGAATTTTTGTTTGTCCTTTTAACATATTTTGTGCCTTTCACATAATGTTTCCAAAAGTAAGCACATGCAGATAGCATATGCGATATATTTTGTGTTAAATAGATATTTATACTATTTTTCTTGTTAGAGCAGATTCGATTGGATGTCACTTTATTTGGGGTATTGCCATTATACCATTGATTAGTATTCAAAACTGTTTGATATATACGACGTTATAAATTCACTGTGTAAAGCATTTTAATGTTCTTGTTATTGTTGTTTCTCCTGTTTAATTACTGCGTGATTAGTAAATTTCTTGTTTCAAAGAGTCTCAGTGTTATTTTTGTCCTGTTTGTTTTGCTGTTTATTTTTCTTGTTTAATTATTGCACAGTTACTAAATTATCTGCACAAAAGTTTCAGTATCATATTTCTTACTTATTAATTATTTCCCAGTTAGTAAACTAATTCCCTGTACAAAGTGTAAAGAGATTGGATGCTGGATATTTTTTGATAAAATATTGCATGGTTAATAATTTCCCTGCACAAAATGTTTCAATACTGTTTTTTTCTTTCTTCGGTTTAATCATTACCTGTACATGGTTAGTAAATTCACTGTGCAGTTTAGTACACGGTTGTACTAAAATTGTAAGCCATGTACCATGTATAAAATTGTACATTTTAGTACATGGTTAGTAAATTCTCAGTGCAAAGAGTTTGTGTTATTTTGATTCTGATTAATTATTGCACAATTAGTAAATTGTCTTTGAGAAAGGTTAGTGCTGTTTCTCTTCTTGTTTAATTAGTGCACAGTTAGTTAATTATCTATGCAAACAGTTTTAATATATTGTTACAAACCTGCAATTCGGCTTCCTAGCATAGTTTGTTCCATCAATAGAAAGAAAGTTTTACAGTCATCTGAATGGGACTAGCGCGTCGGAGGTCCCAGAGCTTGGCGACAAACTTGGCGACCATTTGGCGACTTGGCGACGAATTTGGCGACTTTGGCGCCAAAATAGATTATACCCGAAACTTCGAGAATTTTCCCGATCCGCCTAGTAGGAACCGAGATACGCCTAGAACGTTCCTGATTGGTTGAGAGGCTTCTAGCCCCGCCTCCTGAGACCTATAAAAGGGGCTGCGGCTGCCAGAGAAGTCAAGTCGGAAGGAGACGACGGAGCGGAAAAGCCAGTAGTCCGAGTTCGAAGGTAGAAGGCAGTAGGAGTTCGAGAGTCGGAGAAGTCTGAAGACGGAGCGGAGGAGTCGTAAGCGACGGTGAGCAGCGACGGAGTCAAGCTCGTGCTGAACTGAGCTGTGCGCTACTGTCTGCAGTAGATTCTGGTTGTATGCTGCTGTGTGTGTTGTTGTATGCTACACGTCTCGGGTGAAGATAATCGTCTTCTGTGCTGTATATAGTTGTCGCTTTGTGCTGTCCTGTGTGTCTTCGTGTAAATAAACGTCGTTGTTTTTATTCTACTTCTGCCTACTGATTGAGCGTTCTCCACACCATATAACTTCCACTATCCAAACGAACCCCGGTAAAGAAATTTCGTAACAATATTTTTTCCTTATCTAATTATTGCACAACTAGTGAATAAATTTTCTGTAGAAAGAAAATGTAAAGAGCTTAGATGTTGCATATTTTTCTTGAAAAAAATATTGCACAGTTAGGGAATTCCCTGTGCAAGCAGCTTAAAAGACATATCATTCCTTGTTTAACTATTCCACAATTGTAAATCCTCTGCTAAGAGTTTTGATATCGTTGTTTCATTTTTTGATTATCGCACATTAAATTTTCAGCGAAGAGAGATTCAATGTCATAATTTTCTTTGCAGCATTACTGCACAATTTATAATTTCACTGCACAAAGAGTTTCAATTTTATAATTTTCTCAACTTAATTATTGCACAATTAGCAAATAAATTCTCTACACAAAGTGTATAGAGTTTAAATGCATCCCCCCCTCTTATTAAATATTACATAGTTAGTAAATTCTTTGTTTCAGGTTGATACAATCATCTTACCTTACTTAACTATTTCGTAATTTGTACATTTTTTGAGCAAATTGTTTCAATGTTGTTGTTTTTATCTTGTTCAATTTATTGCGCGGTTAATAAATTTTCTGCACAAAGATTTTTGATGCTATATCTTTCCTAATTTAATTATTTAATAGCTAGTAAAAAAATTCTTTGCAAATATACATTTTTTCCTCTCATTAAATATTAGTCATTTTAGTAAATTCTCTGTTTCAGTTTGATGGATGTATCTTTTCGTAGTTTGTAAATCTTCTGCGCAAAGAGTTTTAATGTGTTGTTTAATTATTGCACAGTTACTTAATCCTCCGTATAACAATTAAACAATTTAGTTTCTCAAAGCAATCATACCTTCAAACAGTACTGTGTTTGAAAAAATTAAACCTAAATTCGTGAAACGATGGCTGATTTCATATAACTGCACCCATTCGCTCTATTTAAAAATTTGTTATAAAAAATTTATACGGTAATGTTAAAATTATTGTAGCATTTTTTTTAATAAATATTTCATTTTTGGCCAATTGTTCATAGAATTCTGATACTGAATTTAACTACACTGCACACTCAGCATTTAGTATGAGACCTGACCTTCCGTATTCCACTATATTCCCATACAGACTCATATCACAGCCCCTGCAAATGCTAGCAGCAAGCAGCCCCGGTCATCTCTTCCAGTCGATGGAAAAGGCCGATTCCGATGTGTGGTGGGGCGTTAACTGTCCTCCAGCGGACTTCCTCCCTGGGAACTGCTTCCGCGGGATGACCCCGCTCTCCGCACGAATGCCTCACCCCCATTGTTCTGCCGCACGCCACTGACCACCGCCCACGCACCGGCCGGGATGATGGACCGCGCTGACTTGTTGCTAGTTAGACACGTTACTGATAGTGAACGTCCTCTCGAGTGCCAGATTAAGGAGCTAGTTTGCAGAGATAGATGGGATTGGGTTCCCTAATGCTGCCGCTGGCTTTCTCCGCTAATATATGGTCCGTGATAACTCATTCCGCACCAAGTGACGTAATAAATTGGTCACTAACGACAGAACGACGTGAGATCCTATAATGCTGAAAGCAGTCACAAAGTTTTTGTGTTAGTTACAAAGTTATGTTTATGTTGATAGTGTAAGTTACAAAGTTGTTATTGCAGTTGTTAGTGTTAATTACGAAGTTTCTATTCAAGTTGTTAATCTTAATTATGAAGTTGTGGTTGAAAATTGTTTTATCGCATCTTCTTTTTCAGATTTATCAATACTTGCCTGCATGAAAATTTTACTGTTCTAATGTCAATTCTCGTGTGTGTGTGTGTGTGTGTGTGTGTGTGTGTGTGTGTGTGTGTGTGTGCGTGCGTGCGTGCGAGAGAGACAGAGAGAGAAGACACTTTTGGAAATTTTAAAAACTTCGCTTAATTCAATCATTTTCATCTGGGAGGCATAATATGTACAAGAAAGAAGCGACGATGAAACTGGCGTCCGTTCACATCTCGATACAAATGCAAAAAAAAAAAAAAAAAAAAAAAAAAAAAAAAAAAAAAAAAAAAAAATATTTTCTCCCGGTGATTTTATACGATGAGATTCTGATAGAAATTTTTTGACCCGTGTAGATTTAGGAAAGGGAAATATAGGGATCTTTTAAGAGAATTTACTTAGCTTGACAGAGTTTTATCCCTTCACTCGGAGAGTGTGAAAATACTGATTAAAGCAGTTTTTCAGAGCTCACGTAGCATTCATTAAACAATAAAGGTGAAATTGGATCAGGAAATAAGAGAACATTTTAAAATAAAGTTAATATGGGCTAAATTAAGATAAAAAAATTCGGAAATTAATTAGGATTTCAATTAGATTTATAGATATTATTACATTATATGCATTATTACATTACTAGCTGCCTTTGGTGATCAGATGGTTCGCAGAGACTGATTTTTTATATTGTTAAATGAATTTTAACGATCTAAAAGCAAATTACCTTACAAATGAATTTTACGACTTTATAACATTCAAAACGTTAACAATTCTTTAAATTAATCTAACCCTTTTATTTTTATAGTGTCTTTTAAAGTTGATTTTTTTTATATAATAACCGTTATAACGCAAACAAAAAAATTAATTTCACATTTACATTGGCGTAAATAGTTAAAAAGGGATATTGTACGTGTTTTTTGACACGCGATATCTGACAATTACATGCAATATCTTTATTCATTGTGAATGTCAATGTTCTCATTAAAATAATCTTGAAAATGTGAATCTTTTTTTATTTGAATTGATCATATGAAATTATTTAAAACAATTGCATTGGTTACAATCAGCTTTAATTTAATTGTCAACAACAGTAGGTATACATAAAGTTTGAAAAATTATGTTTCAAGATTTACGGAATGAAAAATGCAGTTCTTCTCTTTTTGGGGGAATGGGACGGGAGGGGACACCCTGTGGAAGGCATAACAACACAGCAGACGCTCGATTCATTAAATCATTCTAATCTTTTCTGTTTGATAAAACTTTTTCGAAGTATTTGTGTGATGTATAAATATTAATTAAATCAATAAGAAAGTAAAAACTTCAATGTTTATTACTTTGTGCAATAATTCTGAATCTGATCCTGATTTATTCAAGACTATTGCTGTACCACATTCAAGTGATCCATTGTTAAATAATTGTACCATTGTTGTACTATATTACTATTACCCAATGTTAAATATTAGTTTTTGTTTGTGATCTTGATCTATTCAAGACAACTGTTGTACCACATTACTGTGATAGTGTTGAGTAATAGTCCTGAATGTGGTACCTATTTATTCAGAGCCATTGCTGTTCTAATGTCCATGACCCAATTTTCAATTAATTTACTTTATGTTATCCTGATTAATTCAAGACCGTTGCTGTACCACTTTTCTGTGATCCATTGTTGAATAACAATCCTGAAATTGATTCTATTAAAATAAGTACCATTCTTGTACCGTACTACTACGATCCAAGACTATTATTAAATAACAGTTTTTGATTGTGATGAACCATTCAGGACTATTGTTGTACCACATCACTGCGATCTGATGTTGAATAATAGTCCTGAATGTGATTCTGATTCATTCAGAGTGGTTACTGTACCAATGCCTATGATCTATTTTTGAATAATGGTTTTTAATGTGATTCTGATACATTCAGGACCATTTCTGCACCCCTTTCCTGTGATCCATTACTAAATAATAATCATAAATAAAATTCAAATAAATTAAGTATTGTTACTGCACTCATTGCAGAGGTCCAAAGCTGAATAATAGTCCTGAATATAATTCTGATCTATTAAGGAACATTATAATAACAATTTTTGTCCTCAATGAGATCCTGATTCATTCAGGACTATGCCTGCATTCCTGTGATCCCATGTTTAATATTAACCTGATAGTGATATTAATCATTATTGTACTATATTGCTGCAATTCAATGCTGAATAATAGTTTTTGATTGTGATCTTGATCCATTCAG
>JAPMOR010033610.1:111063-133469 GCA_026543865.1 Argiope aurantia
TGTTGAATAATAGTCTTGAATGTGATTCTATTCAAATAAATAACATTGTTGTACCGTATTACTACGATCCAATGTTGAATAAAAGTCTTGAATGTGATTCTATTCAAATAAATAACATTTTTGTACCGTATTACTACGATCCAATGTTGAATAATAATCTTGAATGTGATTCTATTCAAATAAATAACATTTTTGTACCGTATTACTACGATCCAATGTTGACTAATAGTCCTGAATGTGATTCTATTCAAATAAGTACCGTTGTTGTATTGTATTAATATGATCCAATGTTGACTAATAGTCCTGAATGTGATTCTGATTTATTCAGAACCATTACTGTACCAATGCCCATGATCAATTTTTTAATAAGTGTACTTTATACGATCCTGATTTGCTCAAGATCATTGTTGCACCACATCCCTGTGATCCATTATTGAATAATAATTAGGAATAAGTTTTTAATAAATTTAAGTATTATTGTTGTATTCATTACTGCAATCCAATTCTGAATAATTTCCCTGAAGGTAATTCTGATCTATTCAGGAACATTAACTTTTTGTGACCCAATGTTGAATAGTAACCTGATTTTGATCTCAATCAATTCGATACCAATATTGTTCCACATTCTTGTGATCCATTATTGAATAATAATTATGAATATGTTTTTAATAAATTAAGTATTATTGTTCTACTCATTACTGCGATAAAATGCTGAATAATTGTCCTGAATATAATTCTGGTCTATTCAGGGTCATTACAGTTCCACCTTCTTGTGATTCAATGTTGAATAGTAACTTGATTGTGATCTTGATCAATTAATTCAATACCATTGTTGTACTGTATTGCTGCGATCCAAAGCTGAATGGGATTTTGATTCATTAGGACCATTATTGTACCATATTACTGGACACAATGTTAGATAACAGTCTTAAAAATGATTGTTGTTTATTTAAAAATAATGGATATGTTTAAACAAAATTTAAATACAATTAGGAAACATTTACAAGCAGCGAGAATTAAGTATCATTGAACTAACCTAAAATAATTAGAAGCACTTACTTGCCATCTATTGGTTTGAAATTTTTTTATTTTCTGCGAGATGTCATTTTGTCATTAATTATATTATAAACAATATAACAACATTATAAACAATAACGTAATAAACAAAATTATGCACAATATTACCACATTATGTTGAAATTGATAACATTTTGTTTTTATATAACCGTTTATGAGAATAGCTGATGTTTGCAGGGAATTTGAAAATTTATCGTAAATTAGTATTATTTGTTAGTTTCCACCACTGCAGTTTTCTGTCGTGCAAAAGCACTAATAGTCAATAGAATTTCCTATAATTTTTATTAAAATATTAAGTAAACATCATCAAAGACTTTCATTGATACAATAGAAGGCATAAATGCCTTTATAAAAATCTTGAAATTTTTTTTTATTTTATTTATATTTTTCATTTTTTTAATCATACATCCGTCTTCTATTTCAATACTTTGAATATATTCCCAATACCCATCGAATCCTTCGAAAATATTGGTTCAATTGTCGCATGAATAAAAATTGCTTATTCTTTATTTTCCGTGGAATCTAATGGCGCGGTAATCTAGGTCTTCAAGAATTTAATGCGTATGAAAGTTTTGAGTTTTCATTTTATTCTTTTATATGATCCAATAAACTCAATCTTTCAGAGCTCTCTCTCTCTCTCTCTCTTTCAATACGATCCCTGCGAGCTTCATCAACAAATATAAAAATGGTAACCCCTCTCTTTAATGAAAGGGGGGATTCAATTCATCCAGTACAAAAAAAAACATGTTGGAATCGAATGTCGCGACGATCAAGGTTTTCACGAATTTAATTCATTGCGTTCTACTACTTAATACGATCCAATAAATTCAATCTTTTAGAACTATCTCTCTCTTTTAGCCCAATATGATTCCTTCGAGCTTCATCAACAAATACAAATGCTGGTTACCTCTCTTTAATGGGACAAAAAAATAGCCTCTCTGTTTTCAGTAAAACCGAATGTCACGACAATATAGGTCTTCAAGAATTTAATGCATATGAAAGTTTTGAGTTTTCATCCTATTCTTTTATACGATCCAATAAACTCAATCCTTCAGAGCTCTCTCTTTTCCAATATGATTTCTGCGAGCTTCATCAACAAATACAAATACTGGTAACCTCTCTTTAATGGGAAAAGGGAAGGGAAAAAAATTCATCCAATACAAAAAATCATGCTAGTATCACCATTACTTCTTCAGAGCAACAAAACCGAGTGCTCTTTGAAATTTAATGGTACATTTTCCGTCCAATTCCAGAACCTCCATTCAAACTCCAGAGGACCTATCCATTGCAAGCGTGAAGCATTTATTACTCCAAATCGGAGCCAGGGAATAATAATAATAAAAAAAAAGCTATAGACACATCTGTAATCGAGCCGTTTTCGGTTGTATATAAACGATGACGAAGAATAATGTCCTCAACTTCATTGTGCCTCATCTTGCCAGACTCAGAACTTGTCAATAGAAGACAAATGTACCATCGTGTGCTTCGGGCCTTCAACCCATCCAGATCCGTATATCTCAGATGTTACGGTATATATTTTCCAACGAATGATCTATACTTTTTTCTCGAGCAAAGAAGAAGATGCTCCAAGAACTGATGGTCACCTTACAGTCATCTGTCGCTGAGATTTCACAAACTGGAACTTTAGATGGATCATCCGCCATTGTCGGAATCCAGGAGCAGAATCATTCATTTCTTTGCCCTATCCATTGCTGTCATTTATATATGCCCGGGGAAAATGCTTTGTAGCTCCTACTCTTTCGTTTTTATTTTTTTATGCCACTTTGATTTTTTTTCCTCCAGTATTTTTTTTTCTTTTTGTAGAATTAAACCAACACCATCTTTCTTCGTCTTCTTACTACTAGGAGTTCTCAGTTGATGCTACGATTTTATTTCCTACTTTTATATATATATATACCTACTACCATCATAGTTTTATTTATCAATGTCGTTCTCCTCGAGTTTTTCTCGAGAGTTCTAAGGTAAAAGATGGATGCCAACTCTGAAATCGAAACCCTTTTTCAAAATTAAATTGTATCCGTGCAGGAAGAAAATGGATGAATGCAAATTTTTCGGTAGCCAAATTTTAAATTCAATGAAAAAGGGAGAAAAAAAATACTACGAAATCAGTGTGCTAAATTGTAGGAGTTTTCACAAATGATTCATGACGCTAAGGTTTAAAAAAGTAATTAAAAGTATTTTCCTCTTTCATCAATATTCATTTTAAAAAGATGGAATTGCTTCTACTTACGTTTTATAAAAATAAAACAATTGTAATATATGAAATCAGTCATTAAAACTGAAAAATTAATGTAAATTTTAAAAAGACGAGGTATGTTCGAGATTTATCTAAAAAAAATAATAATAAACATTCTCTAACCATATAAAAATTTTTTTTTCAAATCTTTGTTATAATATTTTATATAATCTCGCTTATTTATAAAATATTAACAAGACGTAATTTTAAATTCATTCCAAATCATATTAAACTGTATGTGTGGGGTGAAACTATATTCGTAAAAACATTTTTAGGTAGATTCCTGTAGGAAGACTACCTATTGCAATGGTTCTCATGACAATACTTCGGGAAAATGTCTTCAGTTCTTCACCGATTATGGTCCTTAGAACCCGAAACCACACTTCGGTCAAAATTTTATATACGCGTATAACGCTTTGCCTACGTTATCTTGTAAACAAAGTAACTAGAATAATCTTATTTGGATTTTAACTGGCATGAAATATATTGTTAGAAACATAAAAACCTCGGACGAGATCTTGATTGGCCGAAGTAGTTCAAAGGGGGTGGAAATGGTGAGGGTGTTCGAAATTTTCATTTCGCTATAACTTTCTTAATATTGGAGATAGAAAAATAAATCAAACTAGCCAAATCTCAGAAGATAGGTACTAAAAAGTGATTTTCAAGCCCTAATTTTGACTGTTTCTAACATCAACAATTTATATTGCCAGATATTAACTTAGATGTAAAGGAATCTGCCTTTGACTTCCTGCTTGCCAGACTCCAGAGAAATATGTGTCCTTTTTATATATGCATCATACAAAGGTTTTTAATTCACCATATCTGAGTAATATTTCTTGTAGAATATTCATTATTAGTGAACAAAATAATTATGAAAACCATTGCAAATTATAATGTATTATTAAAACATACCAAATAACAAAAATGAAATTTTTTTAAAATGTTATTAATGAATCCTTCCTTTTATTATTTTTACTTTCTCTAAATGTAATAAAAATTTTGTAAAAAAAAATTATTTTTCAATCAAACAATCTTTTGTAAATTCCAGAAATATCAAAAGAAGAAGAATAAGAAGAAAAGAAGGCGGCTGAAACCAAAGCATCAAGGGATATCAGGCAAGTCCATTTTCATAAGTTAGAAATTCTCGACGCAGCTACTTTTACTTCAATCCTATTTTTTATCCAATGTTGTTTTTTATTTTATATCATATCCCCCCCCCCTGTTTCTGTAATTGCGCTCGCCTAACATAATCACAGGTAAATCGTCTTTTTTTCTTTTACGATAACAAATAATTCAAAAATATTTTCGTTTCAATTCTTATTAATTAATTTTCTAATATAAAATAGGCAAATCAATGTCACTAGTTTAATCGTTAAATTATATCATTTAAATTATTGTTAATCAATAATATTTTGCCATGAACGATGAAAAAAAAACTTAAAGCTAAAATGTTAGGATTCAAATCACTAAGAATACAATAATAATAATACTTAAATATTTAAGGATAAACCGTTTGAACACAAAAATAAACAGCATGATATATTTTTTTTAATAAATACATGTCTAGAAATTATAGTTTGTAAGAAAATCGTTATTGTACACAGCATCAGAGATCTCTGCATCTCAAATTAATTAATTTAGTAATAAAATGAAAAAGAAGTGACATTAAAAATCACCAAACTTGTTATATATTCAAATAGGTGGTTATTTTTTTACATAAGATGAAACGTTTATTTTTATTGAATTAACTACTTAAAATAGTCTCAAGTACAAATTTACACAGGCTGTAAATCAACTTTGAATTGAAAATTGTAATAAATATTAATTAAAATCACTACGCAGTAAAAATTGTACTGTTAATAAGCTATTAATATTATTAAAAGATCCATTCATATTTGTGCTTGCATATGATGTGAAACCGCGGGCATTTCTCTTATAATTATGAGTAGATGGTTTTCTTTCTTAAATAATTGGACACGAAATTTGAAAGATGAAAAAGTACAAATCGCTAAAACTAATCGCAATTATAAAAATTTCCGCGTATAAAAATATGTTTAATAAAAAAAAATTCGATCATTACCTTTGAAGTGAGAATTTATAAGCCAGTTCTAATTTTATGAAAAGAAGAAGAAGAAGAAGAAAAAAAAAAAAAAAAAACAGAGGATATGTTAAACTTAAATGAAATAAATATTTTGCGTTTTGATAAAAAGTTTAAAAAAAAAAGCAGATGGTGATTTTTAAAAAAAATAAACATTTTTCGTCGTAAATCAAAAGTACCGCCGAATTAGAGCAAACAAAAAGTAACATTTCGTTTTAATTAAAGTCACTAAAAACGACTACTCATTACAGGAAAAAAAAGAAGAATATATAACCCTCTAATTAAAAGAGACTTAAATAGAAGATTTCGTTAAAAACTAAAACACCAGAAGAATTCAGGAACGTTTTTCTATCATTAACTTTAGCTGTAAATTAAAATATCTCCTCTTATGGAAGTTTAAAGGCACAAAAAAAAAGAACAAAAATGGATGAAATAATACGATAAAGAGTAAAAAAGGAATAAAAAAAAGTATATACATGTAACATACGAACAAATAGAGAACCCTGACCTAACTCAAAGTTGCTTTTATTGTGTTTTACCGTTTTGTTGAAATATTTTGTCCCGATTTTAACTCCAATATAGCAAGAAAAAAACATAAACAAATAAAACAAAAGCTGAAGCAGGTGCGTAAAAAAATTAATTCAACATATCATAGTATTTTTCCATTTCCATTTAATTTCCTTTTTAGTTTTTATCGCATCTTCAATGCAATGGAACAAAATTAAAACGGGAGGGAAAAAAGAAAAAAAAAATTAGTTTATTTAGAACATACACACGTATAAAAAAAAATATTTTTTTTTCACCGTTTATTTTTGCGAACGAAAAATAAAGCGTAATGTTTTCATAATAGTAATAAGGACCTCACAAAATAAATCGTCTGTCGAGTCCCACAACATTAACTACCTAACCGAAATTATCGAATGCGCACAGTCTGCATCTGCTGATTCAGGTGGGAGGGGAGAGTGTGGATTTGGCACCTCCCCCCTCCCAGACAGAATCTTTTGCGGAAACCGCGAAAGCATCCAGTGTATTTCCGCAAGATAAATACTAAAATCATTACGGCACTACGCAAAAGTGGAAGACTGTGTCTAGTGAGAAGGGGATGGAAGATGAGGGGAGGGGGCGTTTTAAATTTATTATGCCCCTTCGTCCAAGCATGTTTGGTGATAAGGGTGGGCTCAGATATGGGGGTGGTGTGGTGTGAACGATTGGGTTGTGGTAGGGTTAAAAGAGGGAAGCTTTTCCCAAAGAGCCATTAAGACCTATTAATCAAGGGAATTAGGCCTAATTGATCTGTTCTCTAACGCTGGAAACTCAGTTCTTGATGGGATGAAAAGAGGGTGGTTTTTAGGGAGGAAGGAGATAATAAAAAAGTGACGAAAGGTTCTAAGTAAGGCCTTTAGAGGATAAATAGTAGGTGGTATTAAGCATTGGCTTCATTTGTTAAGTTTTTTTGTTTTAAGAGCTGGCAATCCAGAGGTAATGAGTTTTCTTTCTAAATCGCAATTTTTTCGTTGGCAATCGAAAATTAGAGATTGTTTTTCTTGCGTCGCTATGAAGTATTATCTAATAATGCATATCTTAAATGACGTGAAATAATCCTTAATCAAATAATACTTAAGTATTACTCGTAAAATATTGATGAAAATTAAAATCAATTACAACAAACGAACAAATCAAACAAATTACAAACAAAAAATCGCGACTCAATATCGTTATTATGTATCATGTACTTGTATTTCTAGATTTATCTAATAGAGCAGGCCCTCGATAATTCGGAAAATTAAAAACATAAACATTCTGAGAAAGTAGGGAACTCGGTTAATAGACTAAATTTTAAATTATGATTTTTTTTCCCCTGAAAATGTTTTATCAAACTGTTTATTTCAAATTATAAAAATAAGTTCACAAGTATTAAAACATATTAATTAAATAAAAAAATGATATAAATTTTTTTAATATAATTTTTTTTATTTCACTTTTTTAGAAGATATTCGCAAATATAACATTATTTCCTTTACATTTTACTATTGATTCTTTAGAAGTATTCTCAAAACAAAATATTTCTCTTTTGAGCAACGGGAAACTTCGTGACAAAATTGTCTTTGTTCCTTTAAAATGTATTGAATATATTTGACATCACTATTAAAATGTTTAAGAATGGAAGAACTGTGCCTTTGTTTATTTATTTTTCCTCTCTTAATAATCTTTAAGCTACAAAAGATGACTTTTCATTATTTTAATGTCATTAGCTGAAAATCAGTTCCACGGGTATTTTTGACTACCTTCTATGGATCATCTCTAAATAAATCACTGAAATTAGAAAACATATTTCAATTTTCTCGTACCAGGCTGATTAACTAAGATATCGGTTCGTAGAAGTCCAGATGATTGAGGTTCTTTGTGTATATCTTTACAGATATGTCTAGATTTTAGCGATGAAACTTTAAAAAATGTAATTGAAGATTCTGATGTTCGACTTTTGTTCTTTAAAGAAAAGAAAAGAAAAAAACATTTCTGAAAAAGAATATTTTTATTAATAGAAAAATATTATTCTGAAAATCGAAAGGAAGTATAGGTTGTTTTTATGAGGTTCATAGGATGAAATGTTCTTTTAGCTTTATATACATGGAAATAAATCTTTAAGGTACATTTGTTATGTTTTCAGAATTAATTTTTTGAAAAAGTTGTAAAATAATTATATTTTTGTATTTCTGCTTAAAACAGATAGAAAAAATATCTATGAAACCAAAATATACAAAATAAATGTCAAACGTTTTTTTTAAGAATTGGATTTTTCTTTTCTTTTTTGCCAAAATAGAGATATAAAGCAATAATAACCATTTGATTCAGAAGTTTGTCAAACAATTTGTTCAAAATATTATAAATAGCTTAATAATTATATCTCTGTGTTATTGAAGTAAAAATAAGGCTGTATTTCTATCCGATTTTTAAATATTGGAGTTTAACTAGGAACAAGGTGTTTACTCTCTCATACATTCTCGTTACGCAAACCATAGAGAAGAACATATTCCAAATTTGAAAAAAAAAATGTGTTAAATTTTAATTTATGAGATCTTGAATAAGAAAATTACTATCGATATATAGAATTTGAGAAAATAGCGTTTTAAGATGCGAAATAGCATTCAAACATGTATGATGCAAATATAAGAATTAAAGTGACTTCCCAAATAATACATTTATAAACCAATTTCAAACGGTTCAAAAAGACTGTTTAGAAATTAAAATATTTAATTAAAAAAGTATTTGATATTTTGGTTTAAAAAAATCGGATTTTTATAATCACGTGGCTAAATAATATATAATTTGATTAAAGCTTACAATCATTAGATAATTCATTCTACATAATAATTTATATTTTTACTACATAAATTAGAAGCTATCCCGAATGTCGACATTTCCCACTTAATCGTGGCACAATAGTTGATTCCTAAACAATTAGATGCAAATTGTTTTAAATAACTTAGAAAATATATGTTGTTTGAGGCAATAAATACATTTGTAAAAATATTAAGATGTCTAAATTTTTTGACAATCCTTCTCAAACGCATTAATCATATTTAATAAAATATTCCTGTCATAATAACATTTAAAGTAAAAGTTCTACTCCTCGGTAATCAAAACTAACCAAGTTATGAAACTTTAAATTTCATTATTTTAGAAAAGTCAACTTTTAACCTGGGGGAAGCAGAGTTGATTCATTGGATGATCGATTCTCTTTGGAAGAGCCATTAAAACTGCCTAAAATTGTGATACTCAAAGTTTTATAACTCGGTCAGCTTTAATAAAAGGAATATAAATTTTTTTAATTTATTTTTTCGCTTAAAATGTTAATATGTTAAGAACATTTTAAAATATTCTATTAAATGTGATTAATGGGACCCAGAAGACTATATAAAAATATAGATCTCGTCATTTTCTAAGCAGTCTTTTATTGATTTAAACAACATAAAATACAATTATACGTGTTTTTGAATTATTATTATTTATTTTTTTTAAGCAGTAACTACAAAAATGTATTAATCTTTAACTGTTTAGACAGTAACTAATGGCCCATGATTAAACATAACAAAGTTGACCTCTAGCTGACGAATTTAATCAAAATTTATGGCAGAACTTTAATTCCTATGTAAAGATAATGTACGAATTTTATTTTTCTAATTTATTTATATTTGGAGGTTTCACGTTAACATATAAATGGACAAACAGATTTCCCTTTGATGCATTTCAACCAAAATTTGATAGAAATTGTAATTTTAATTCAATGACCACAAGTCAAGGCATTCGTTTAGTTTGTCCTGGTTTCATGTAATCGTGTTCTATGTTAAGTAAAGATAAATAAAATTTTAATAATAAATTAATTAATTTGCCTCTATAAATAGTTTTTATTATAAATTAAATTATAATAATAAATTAATTTCAGATAAATAAAATTTTAAAAACATGTTTTCTCTTTTCGAACTTCTTGTGTAACGGCCGATCACACCGCCACCACTGAATGAAGCAGTATCGACAGGACTTTTTTTTTCGAACTTTGGGATATTTAAAAATAGGAAATACATCAAAATATCAGAACAAATTTTCTGATAATTACCCCATTTTCTGTTTATATACCCACCTCCCTTGAAAAAAAAGTCAAAGCATTAAGCAATTACCTAAATTATTTAACAAAAAGAAAACAGAACCGAAATGTTAAAACAACCGCAAATGAACCAATCAACACAAAGCCATATCCTCATTTTCCAGAGCACATAAACAATTATTGTACTACTTTGCATAAAATTAACGTTTCCATTCCGATTTAACATGCCGCCGCTTTAAAAACATTGGATGGATTCGTTGCCCAATTCTGTAAAATGTCCAACCTTCCCGACAGTACCATCCATTTCGGGTCCAAAGTATGATAATTGGGAAAATTGCTGGCCTTTTAATCAAACCTTAACGTGACACAATCATGCGAAATGCAGTCGCGGAACATTGGCGATGAAATATTGCCCAGAAGAAGGGTTTAATTTAACACTGCCACAAAGTAGGACGCAAGGAAGACGTGATTAGAATGATTGGAAAGGGGGCGTCAACAGCTAACGACGCTTATGAGCAAGTCATTCGTGTTTCGAAATAAGAATTTTTCTCCAGAAAACTGGAGTTGTGTTTTGTGTAGGTTTTAGTGAGATTTGCATTGTTTACTTTGGAGATTTCGGTACCAATAAAATATAAGAACTTTCAACTCTAGAAAAACTATTCTGAAAGTTCTTAAAATTCTTGACAAACTGCATTTTGAAGAATTTGCATTGATTATTTTAGAGATTTGTATGGCATTAAAATATGATTGTTTGTAATACTAGAAAAACCAAACCTCCTGTTCTAAAGAAGCTCAGAATTCTTGACAAACTTGATTTAGTGAAATTTCCATTGTTTGCTTTGGTAATTTATATACTATATAAAGTAATTTGGTAATTTATATACTTCTATTATAAAGTAGAAGAACAGTGTCTTTTTGCCAATTAATATCTCTTATTTTCTCCTAACTACCAGATATTTATGCAGATTTAGTTTAATGACCCTTGTTTTCATTTTAGGCAAAAATTAAACATCTACCACTAATATTATTAAGAAAATTAGTATATATAATTTCCGATGCGTAAAAAAATGTAGAAGGACACTTGCTAATATATTTAATTTATTGAGTTGTTCTTTATTTAAATAGTGATTTTGTACTTTGTTTATCCTTTTCTGTCAAAAAAAATATTATTTGTTTAAAAGTTACGTTGTTTCTCCGTTCTCAAAAATGCCTAAAGGAATGCCTTTGAACGATTTGCAAAAAGGGCAAATTTCCGCATATCAAAATGATGGTAAAGGTGTCAGAGAGATTGCTCGATTGTTGCAGGTGAGCCCCAATTCAGTTTCAAACTTTATCAGAAATCCTTATAAAAATGGAAATAAAAAGAAGACTGGTAGACCGAAGAAGTTAACACCACGTGATGAAAGAAAGCTTGCTCTTGTGCTGAAGAAGAACAAAGGAAGTGTTTCAAAGGCAAGAAATCAAGCAGGACTTAATCATGTGACGAAACAAACAGTTTACAACTATATTAAAAGATCTAAAAAATTCATTTTCAAAAAACGGAAACAAGCTTCCATTGATAACCGTTTAGCGTGGGCTAAGGAGCACATGTCCCGGACTACAGAATAGACTTCTGTGATATTTTCCGATGAAAAGAAATTTAACTTAGACGGTCCAGACGGATATCAGCACTACTGGCATTGTCTGGGGACTGAAGGCGAATACTATTCAACACGACAAATGGGAGGAGAGAGTTTAATGGTTTGGTTGGCTGTTGGATACGGAGGAAGGACAAGTCTGGTTTTCTTAAATGGTAGGCAAAAACATACAAACTACATTCAAGTGCTGAATTCCGAACTTCTTCCTTATGCCTCTGACATGGGGGGTGAAGAGTGGAAGTTTCAGCAAGACGGAGCCTCCATTCACACTGCGACTGGAGTCAAAAATTAGTTCCTAACAAATAATGTGGATGTTTTACCATGGCCAGCCAAAAGTCCTGACCTTAATATAGTGGAAAACATCTGGGCAATGCTAGTTCGTCGAGTTTATGCTGATGGAAGGCAATTTGATTCGCAAACTCAGCTTCGAGAAGCATTGAATGATTCGTGGGACAATTTTTGTCAAACTGAAATTCAAACTCTATACAATTCACTTCCAAACAGAATATTTGAAGTTATAAAGGCCATTATAATGCTGTCCTTATATCCTGCATTCATTATAATGCTGTCCTTCTATTTTTTTAATAAAGTTTCAAAAAAGAGAAACTATTTTTGTTGCCATTAATATATGTTTGAACATCATAATTCTGATGTTAAAATTGTATTTTTGAAATATTTGTTAAATGTTTCTAATAAAAAATTTTAGTAAAAATAAAATATTTTTCGGTTATTGTTACAAAATCAAGTGTCCTTCTACTTTTTTTTACGCAGTGTAATAGCAGAATACGAGTTTTAATACAAAAATCGAACCTTCTATTTTGGCAAACCTTTAACAAACTTCGTTTAATAAGACTTGCATTGTTTGCTTCGGAAACTCGTGCTGCAATCAATTATTATACTTTTTAAAGCTAGAATGATAAAATTTCCCATTTTGGAAAAATTCAGAATTCTTTTAAACCTGATTAGTAAAATTCCCATTGTTTACTTTGGTAATATATGCAAAAGTAAAGTATGAATTTTAATATTTGAAATACTGAACCTTCCATTTTGACAGACTTCAGAATTCTTGACAAACTTCATTTGGTGGAATGTGAATTGAAAACTTTGAAGATTTGTGTAGCAATAAACTGCTTTTAGCAGTACCAGTTGTCGTTTTTGCCGAGTATTCTCGTCGTAGAAAAGGTACAAAATTTTGCGTTATGACGAGTTTATTCGTGAGAAGTAATAAGTAGTGACAATTTGCAGTTTGAATTAGAATTTCAGTGAAAACTCAAACATATTCGTAAATTGCAGGATGTTTAAATTATTTTGAGATCAAGATGAAATCAAAGGAATATATAAAACATTATGCATTTTACCATGCTTAGCTCAATTTTGATGACATTTTTGACGAATATACTCGTTATGGAAAGAGTACAATATTTTGCGTTATAACGAGTTTAATTGCCAGGAGTAATAAGTATTGACAATTTCCAATTTGAATTAAAATTTCAGTTAAAACTCAAACATATACGTAAATTTCAGGATGTTTAAAATATTTTGAGGCCAAGTCGAAATCAAAGGTACATATAAAAGGTTATTATGAGTTGTACCATACTTTGCTGAATACTATTCTCTAACAATAAATTAAAATAATAAATTAATTCTTTCCGTTCATATGCAAAAGATGTATATTAGTTTAAATAAATAATAAATAAATTAGTTTAAATAAAATAATAAATAAATAATATAAAAATTATTAAATAAATAAATATTTCATTACTACATAATTTCATATTACACATACTCTGTGTTTGAGGAGTATGCTAGTCATTGCTAAATTTTTCAGACACAATTCAGATACGCATTTTCCGAAGAGGCGGAAACAGTTAAGTGGTTAACTTTAGAAAAACCCTTTCGAGAGTTCTTAAAATTCTTGACAAACTTCATTTAGTCGATTTGCAATGATTATTTAGGAGATTTGTATAGCAGCATTATCTATACGAGTTTTCAAAGCTACAAAAAATCAAACCTCCCATTTCTGGAGAAATTCAGAACTTTTGACAAACTCGATGTAGTGAGATTTGCATTGTTTGCTTTGGGAGTTTATGTAATAGTAAAATACGAATTTTAATGATTGAAAAACTGAATATTCAATTTTAGCAGGCTTCAGAATTCTTTGCATACTTCATTTGGTAGAATTGGCATTGATTATTTTGATGATTTGTGTAGCAGCAAAATATTCGAGATTTAATATTAGAAAAACCAAACCTCTCTTTCTCGAGAAATTCAGAATTCTTGACAAACTTGATTTAGTAGAATTTGCATCGTTTCCTTTGGAAATTCGTGTTGCAATAAAGTCTGACACTTTTTAAATTTAGAAGGATTGAACTTCTCTCTTAAGCAAAAATTCAGAATTCTTGACAAACCTGATTTTGTGAAATCCGCATTGCTTATTTTGATAATTTATGTAACAAAAAAATAAGAATTTTAATGTTTGAAAAACTGAACCTTTAATTTGGGCAGATTTCAGAATTCTTTGCAAACTTCAGTTAATGGAATTTACATTGATTATTTTGGAGAAATGTGTAGCAGTAAAATATGTGAGTTTTTAACAGAAGAAAAATCGAACCTCATATTTGAAAAAATTCAGAATTCTTGACTAACTTGATTTAGTGAGATTTGCATTGTTTGCTTTGGAAATTCGTTTAGAAAGTAAATTATGACACATTTTAACATTAAAAAACTTGGTTTCTCTCTTTGGAAAAATTCAGAATTCTTGTTAAACCTGATTTAGAGAGGTTCGCATTGTTTATTTTGGTAATTTATATAATAGTAAAATACGAGTTTTGGAATTTGATAAACCAAGCCTTCCATTTTAGCAATTTTCAGAGTTCTTTGCAAACTTTATTCAAAGTAATTTGCATTGATTATTTTGGAAATATGTGTAGCAGTAAAATATTCAAATTTTTAACATTATTAAAACTCTTATATTCTGAAGAAATTAAGAATTCTTGACAAACTTGATTTGATGAGATTTGCAATTTTTGCTTTGTAAATTCGTTTTGCAGTAAATTATGACACTTTTAAAATTAGAAAGATTAAACTTCTAACTTTGGAAAAATTCAGAATTCTAGACAAATCTTATTTAGTGAAATTCGCAGCGTTCACTTTGGTAATTAATGTGACAGTAAGATACGAATTTTAATATTTGAAAAATTGAGCTTTCAATTCTGGCAGACTACAGAATTCTTTGCAAACTTCATTTAGTGGAATTTGCAATGATTATTCAGGATATTTATGTAGCAGTAAAATATGCGAGTTTTTAACACTAGAAAAACCAAACATCCCATTTCTGAAGAAATTCAGAATTCTTGACAAACTTGATTTAGTGAGATTTGCATTGTTTACATTGGAAATTCTTGTTGCAGTAAAACATGAAATTTTTTAACCCTAGAAAGATTAGACTTCTTTCTTCGGCAAAAATTCAGAATTCTTCATAAACCTGAATTTGTGAAACTCGCATTGTTTACTTTGGTAATTTATGTAATCTTAAAAGAACGAGTTTTATAATTTGAAAAACCGAACCTTTAATTTTGGCAGGTCTCAGAATTTTTCGCGAACTTGATTTAGTAAGATTAAAATTGTTTGCATTACAAATCTGAGTAACACTGCTAAGTTGATGTTGAAAATAACAGTAAAATTCATAAATACTTCATGTTTTTGGTTATTACTGTAGTGCTACAAACTTTCTCTTCAATTGTAACGTACAGGATTTTTGGCGAACTTTTTAAAGTGAAATTGGTATCGTTTTCTTTAGAAGTGTGATTAGAGTACGATGAAAGAGATTGAAAATTATATCTAAGCATACCAATCCCTGATTTTTTGATAAAATTTATTGAAATTATTCAAGTTATTTTAAAAATAAATTTCAGCCAAATGAAGATCACTTTATCAATTTATTAGCTATAGGCTATATAAATGCTGAAGTTTTTCTATAAGATATCGATATGTACCAACATTTTTCAATATTCTAATTTATTATGGTGATGTATTAGCACAAAGGGGCTTAGTTATTTCGTTAAGTTTTAATTCTAATTCGCCGGTCATTCTCTTTTTTCTTTAGTAATTATGTAAAAATATATTCTATTATTTGAATGTGTTTTAATTAATTCAACGTCGAAACCAAATATGGTAAATAAAAAGTTTTATTTATGGTTTTCAATTGGTTAAATAAATGTTTAATAGGCGTTAAATATGAAATACTGGTAGATTGGCAAATATGGAATAGTACTCAATATTGAGCACTCCAAAACAATATTCTGAATCCAAAAACAAGCAAAATAAAAAGATTTTAAAAAATCAGATGAGGTTTCTTATGGTTCCTACAATGCTCAAGATTAATAAGGAATATTAAATTTATCTGAAACAAAAACCCAAATTCTGTTAAAGCATTCGGGAAGAACTTGCTTAAAAGCACTAGAAAAGAAAAATGAGCCAAACGCTTATGTGAAAATTGAACTAACACAGGATGTGCTGATTATATAAGTATAATCTGCATGTGCAATTTTTATATAAAAAAAATTAAACAACATTGTATAAAATATTCTATGAACTGTTATTTAGACCTAATATTTTTTTTGTCATAAAAGTTTTCTTCAATTAGGTTTACCATATTATAATGTAATACTACTTTCTCTTATACGCAATATAAAGGAAGTTTAGTAATAGCCAAAAAATTCGAACTCTAGATTTTTACGTATCTCCGCGTTTTAGACATCTCCGAGTTCGAAAAGCACATTTTTGAGAATTTTCATCTGTCTGTGACAAGAATAACTCAAAAATGCTTTGAGCTAGAGAAATGAAATTTGGTATAACGTCTTTTCACCAAATTTTTATATTTATATCAAATTTTGAATAAATCTGTTCAGAGGAAGTCCGTTTGTTCGGCTGTTCGAATACAAGTTAGTATGGTAACTATAATAGGATTTGGATTTTTTGGATTTTTCTGGCGTAAGAGCCATGGTTTTGACTATGCTACGCAATTATAAAGGAAAAGAGCTAGATAGGTAAACTTCAGTACAAAGATTTAACATCTACAATTCAGAAATCTGTCAAATTTTAAGCGAAATACAACTACGTGTTGACTATCTGTCAATCTGTGCTTTCAGAAAAAAAGTACGCACAATAACTCAAAGACGCAGAAACTTAAATTTATCAAATTTGGATAAGGTATTTCATGATTACAAGTGCAGTTTTGGGTCAAAATTTAGTGATGAAATTTTTCAAAAATTGACATTTCTAATCATAATCTTTTTGCCAAAAATGTGATCGTATTTTATTTGCAGTTGTCAAAAGCAGAATAGATTTATATCTGCTGTTATTAGAAAGAGAATGCAAAATTCGTAAGGACGATATTTAGAATCAAAAAATGATATAAAACTGTAGAACTCAAATTACGATGTTTACAGTAGGTTAATATCAAATAAATGTCCAGTTTTATCTTTTTTTAGCTAAGTAAACAGATGCAAATGGTATTGTATATTTATCTCGACTCCTCTCGCCTTTTATCACAAATACTTAATAACGTTGTGAGTCGGTGTATTTCATGTAGTTTCATGCTGAAATATTTTAGCTATATGCTTACATGTGTAATATAATGAGCTATAGAAAATTGATTATATATTTTGGCTTTTTTTCCTATTTAACTAATAAAATCCGGAATTTGGTATAGATCTATAAATTTAAAATTAAGACTGTAAAAAAAATTTAAAAAATCACAGACGCCTTTTAAATACAGATTTATTCACATAATCAAAACGATCTTCAAGTTAATGTAAAAAAAACTATTTTAAAAAATTCATAACTACTTATAGAATCAAAAAACGGCTTAAATTTTATTTTACAAGTATCTACTTTGAAAGAAAGAGTTTTGATAGAATTATTGCTTACAAAAATGTGTTTATATTTTTATAATCGTTTGCATTCTGACAAAAAAAAAATCTTTTTTTAGAATGAAGATATCTAAGCTTAATCGCATTCGCAAGAACAACAAACAAAAAATTTAATATTATTATTTATTTATTTTTTTTGGTTAACTGTATCCCTTCAAGTTGCTACATAGTATAACGTTAAATAAATATATAAATATGAAATTATAGGTAGAGTGGTCGTTTGAGGGTGGAATTAAATTTTTACAAGAAAAAACCAAGTCTATAAATCAAATTTGTTAACCACATACCTTTTTTAGCTACATTTTTTCTTTTACTTGTAGCGTTCATATTGACACAAATAGATAGAAAGACATTCAACTCGTTGAGGAATTTGTCTTAAATTTCTGCAATTTATAAAAATTTTGCTTTTTTCAGTTTACATTTTTAATTAACTTTAGATTGCATGGTAATATGAAGAAATATAACCAACCAATAATATTTTTAAAAAAGATTTAATATTATGGTTGAATTCTGGTGAATAAAATCATAAACAATATATTATTTAAATTTCTCTTCGCGTTTTTATTTATTATGTTAAAAAAACAAAAATTGTATTCATTTCCAAAAAAAAAATTTTTTCGTGGTTTAAGAAAGTTTAAAAGATTGAAATTAAGCAAAATCTTATGGTCGTATTTTCAGTCGATTGCAGCAATGACCTTCGTATGTAATAAGATTAATTTTAATTGTACTAAAACCAATGTTCTGCTAATTCAACTACATAAGTAAATTGCTAAATCAAAGTATGCTAGCAGATGGTAAATTATGATGAATTCGTTACTTCCTTATTACTATTTTGATTGATCAGATGTGAACTACTGACATATAATCATTAAACAAGGTTGCGAATTTCACGATTGAAAATATTTTTAGATTTGCTTTTATAAATGTTTTAAAATTTGGTTTTTAATTCTTGTCTGATTTCTTAGTTTATTGCTTTTTACTGTTTAATTAATGTGATTATGTTCATGATAAATGTTTTTAAATGTCATGAAATGATTTTTTTTTTTGTTTCAGTTCAAAATAAATTGATTAAACAAAAATATATCAGTTAGAAGCTAAAGATTTTTTTTAATTGGTATATGTATACATTTAAAGCTAAAAAAATATGAATCAAAAACGATGAATTTTTTTAAATGTCATAAATTATATATATATTTAAATTTTGTGCAAAATAATTAAACAAAAATATGAGTTAAGAGTGAAAGTTTTTTTTTAATTGGAAGATATAAATATAAAGGTATAAAAAGATACATGAAATAAAAAAGATGAATTTTTTAAATGTTATAATCTTTTTTAAATTTTATTATAATATAAATTGATTAAACAAAAGCATGTAAGTTAAAAGCCAAAGTTTTTTTGTTTAATTGGAAAATATATGTATGTATTTAAAGCTATAAAAAGATATAAAACGAAAAAGGATTAATTTTTTAAATGTCATAAATTAGCTATATTTTTTTTAAAATTTTAGTATAAAGTAAATTGATTAAATAAAAGTATATGAATTAAAATCTAAAGTCTTTTATTTAATTGGAAGATATATGTATATATTTGGAGCTATAAAAAGGTATCAAACAGAAAAAGTCCATTAAAAAAGTTGTACAAAAAAGTTTATTAAAAACTTTTTCAAAACTTTGGCAGATAACTTAAGAAATGTGATGTTACTTACTTGTTGAAATTTAAAAAGAGAAAGGGCAAAATTTTTATCTAGTTTTTAAATGCTCAGGCTAAACTGATAAATAGCATAAAATCTTCATTTTTTAAAACTTTTTTAGCGGAATGCAGCATTAAAACAATTCTAAAAATATTTTGATTTCGCTTGAGAAGAATTATTATATTGTTTCAGGAACATAATGAGGAATCATTACTCCAAATTGGAGCAAAACGTATACATTGCATTATGTGGTTTTATAATAAAAAGATTTTACTGATTTGTTTTATTTTAATTTTGATTGGAGTAGAAATTTATGTAGAATTCTCGTTTATCTATGATTTTTGGAATAAAACTGGAAAACAAATTTCATATATTTCTCTCAAAATAAGATCAGCCATCATCAGATAGAGGAACATCAGGAATTTTCTCCACCAGTTCTTTCTATTTCCTGAAATAAATAAAAAAAAAATTAAATATAAGAGAGCGATATCTATTTGATCAAATAAAAATAAATAACGATATAAAAATTAATTAGTATTCAAAAAATACAGAAAAATTATTTATTTAAAAAAATTCAATTATCAAAAGCCAAAACAAAAATCACAAAAACGTGAAACAGGGAGAAAAATAAAAGGAAAAAAATTAAAACTAATGAACACAAAGACATTCTTAAATACTCATTAAAAATTAAATAACATGTTATAGATATGATTGCAATTTCAACTTACTTAGGTAATTAGATATAATTGCAATTTCAATTTTGCAATATTACAAGAATTGAATCAAATATAAATGAATCTTTTCTTAAAAGATCTTTCCTAAAATATCACATATCAAAATGGCATTAATGTTGTTCACTTACTTATACTTTTTTAACATCGAAAATTTTTTCTCACTATATTGGAAGCATTTTTATTTACGTATGATAAAAGAAATCGAATGTTGCGAAGCCAGTTGCGCTGATATTCTTTTGCTTTTTTTATCTATTGAAATTTTTTCTCTTTTTAAACATTCTTCCGGAATTACAAATAGTTGGTAATCGGAAGGCACTAAGTCTGGATTGGTGAGAGGGTATTCGAGTATAATCTAACCAAGTTTCCGTAATTTTCTTGATTTGCATCATTTGTGTGTGAGTACTGTATTATTCTGGTGAAAAAGAACATAAATCGAAATAGAATGTCTTTTAAACCTATATATTGCTATGACCTTCATCTGAAGTTCTTAGTATTGCATCACATTAATTATGCATCCTCAACAAAAAAAGAGGCATACAAAACATTATGAATCACAAAAAATCTAACTAGAGATTTTATAACACATAACCTAAGTTTTGCTTTTACTTGAGTTTTCTTAGTTCTTTACTTTTTTGATTTACTTCATTGATGATTTCATAACAGCCATTTTTAAATATTTTGCTAAATTTGGATTCTTGAAATCTTGATTAGATAGTATTACCGAATTTGGAATTTAATTTGCACCAACTATCAAATTATTTTAAAATTTTATTCGTTAAGAATTTAATGGCTATTCGTTGTGAAACGGCACTTAATATTTTGTATCTATTCTTCTGTTATCCAATAAATAAATAAATAAATATCTGGAGATTAAAACGATGCCTTACAATTATTTAAACAACTTAATTCCTGGTTGCTATAGCAACATAGTAAAGTTAATATCGTCTGCCACTATTTTTTAAAAAATTTCGTTTAAAATCAATTTTTTTTATCACGGTTTTGTGACATTTCTTTTCATTTCTAAATATTTGATTAAAAAATAATTTTATAATTTACATTATACTTTTTTAAAGTGGAATTTTTTTGTAACTTAAATGGTTCAATAGTTTTACACTACATTTTATAAATGCTCTTCAAAATTTGGAAAAGAACTTTTATAAAAATTCTACTGCATTTGAATTAAAAATAAGAGGAATGAAAGTTGATATCACCTCTACTGAAATAACTCACAAAGTAGGAGTTCTCTATGTATTTTTTCATGAAAAAGTATCCAAAAAATTAACGAACTTCAATAATATTTTTTTTATCTTTTGAATTTCTATTTTAAATAAATTAAATAAAAGGATTTTTTTGTTAAAATTTCAATAAAAAATCAATCAGTTTAAAATTAATTTTTAATGTGTTCTATATCTGTAAGTCTGTAGAACAGCCTTCGTTGTACAGATTTAAAACATTAAAAAAAAGATTTAGATAAATTCAAGTATCTTCTTGCTACTTCACTAAATCTACCTAACAGCATCAATATACTCTCTTATATAAATTCCATAAAATGAATTTATGTTCAATAAAATCCCAATAAAAAATCAAACACTTTAAAATTAATGTTTTAATAAGATCTATGTTCGCAACTGTACGAAACCGTCTTCATTGTACAGATTTAAAAATAGAAAAAAAAACATTTATATAAATTCAAATATTTTTTTTCTACTTCACTATACCTACTTGACAGCATGAATATATTCTTTTCAATAAATTCTATGAAATGACATTTTTCTTTAAAATATCAATTAAAAATTAATTATACTATTATACTACAAAACTATTTTATTTCCGATTTGCTCGAGGAAGGTTGGTTATATATATGTAAACATAATTTTTTAAGCAGAATCGTGGCCGAAGACAGATAAGACACTTTGAATTTTTAACTTCGTTTTATTCCAACCCGAGAAGCATGATTTATATATAAACAGAAGCGACGAGCACATCAACATAGAACGACACAAAAGAGAAATGAGGAAAAATGTTATCCCCGTGATTATATATTGTGAGATTTTGATAGGAATTTCTCTACACGTGTCGATTTTGGTAAGGGAATTGTAGGGATCTTTTAAAAGAATGCCTTAGCTCGACAATTTTTTGTCCCTTCACTCTGCGTGAGGGATCTTGTTGATGTCAGCAATTTGACAGAGCTTCCGTTGCATTAATTAAATAGAAAAGATGGAATTGGATCAGGAAATAAGAGAACATTTTAGAATGAAGTTAATATGGGCTAAATTAAGCTAAAAAAATTTAGGAAATTAATTAAGTTTAAATTGGATTTTAAAATATCATTACACACACACACACACACACACACACACACACACACACACACACA
>JAPMOR010033610.1:153807-165063 GCA_026543865.1 Argiope aurantia
CATTTTGCGTATTTTTGCCATTTTGTGTATTTGCCATTTTGCGTATTTTTGCCATTTTGCGTATTACTTCCCATCAAAATCACTAGGCAATCCAGGGATGACTATATAAATTTTTGTAGAAAATGGCAATAAAAATATTAATCGAAATAAATATCAAAAGGCTTGTCTTATATACATACATTAGATCCCTTACCAGTGGAGAATAAAATGTCACAAAGGAATTGCCTGATTCTTCAAAATTTAAAGCCCAATGTAACAATCATTCTAAACGAAGCAAAGACAGGCCCAAAAGTTTTTGATATCAAAATATCAATCCACGAATCATATGCATGGGAAATTATCCGATGCATTTCCTTGCGTCTCTTAAATAAAGTTCTTAAGTCAGAATATTCCGAAAGGGACTGGCATTAAACCAGTGCAATCCTCCACTTGCTGCTCCGACGACCATTCCACGCACGACCACTGCCACGTGCTACCGTTATGGTAGATAGAGAACGCTTCCATCATCTTCCACCAGGAAATTAAGCAGCAGGCTGTGCCCATCCTGGCAGAAGATTCGTGACTACTTCACTTCGCGGTCTACCTCTCCTAGAAGACCCCCACGAAAAGATGAGAGGGGGGAGGGGAGAGAAGGCAGCGAAAGGGAGACAAACGATTCGAAACGTAAACGGAAGATCCAAAGAAAAGATGGTGCCGGCAGATGATATTAATAACAACACCTTTAAAGAAGAAGCATATGGCAGTGCGATAGTTCCAAAAAAAAAAAGAGGGGAACTGTTGTATCTTTCGATTTATTACCAAAGGATCTCCTCCTCGATTTGACGGATCCGACCGAATCAGCGAGGGTCATCGGGATCAACAAAAACAGAGATTCGTCTCGATGGTGGCGATAGCAAAGGCAACCACAGATGGAGATAGAGAGATGCTTCATTTGGTTGCTGCCAGTCCGGGTTAAACCGGGTTGCAACTTTTGCTATCTTAAAGAGCTTCATTAACGCCTAAGTCTTCCCCTATCAGTGTTTTAAAATCAAAAGTTCTTGGGGGGGGGGGGGCGGGGGGGTTTTTGTTCAGTTTTGTTACCCCCCCCTTCCTTCCCCAAGCGGCTTGAGAATAAGTAAAAAGGATGCAGCAAACGAAATTAGAGTGGCCGGAGATCACAGTCAGATTTCCACCCAAATGAGGCATACTTATCTCTCATTTTCACACGATCTTTGGAGATAGGGTGGAGCTATCGTGGTTGGATAGTTACGGATAAAGAATGGAGCGTTGTTTTGGTGGATAATATGCTTTGCTAAAAGGTATTTCTCTCTCTTTGTGACGAATATGATAATAAAGTAGGGCAACATATGTTTTACGGGTCGGCTTTTGAAGTTGTCGGTTTCGTTTATGAAGTAGTTTTCACTAGAAAATAGGTATTGTTTTCAAATTAAATCTTCAGATAGAATCTGCACCTAATCTGCCAAATTTTGGAAGAAATTCATTTCGGTTATGCATTCACGTCAATATAATATTACAACTCAAAAATGCATATAGCCAGCTGCATGAAATTAAGCATAGATTCATCTTTAAAACTGTATAGCTGTATTGAATTTTGAAACATCAACCGATAGAAAGTAAGTCACCCAAAATCCATATTCAGTTTTCTTTACGGTATTAAGTAGTAAAAAAAAAATGCGTGCGCTGAGTCGAAGAGGTTTTTATCTATAGCAACTGCTATGAAAATGTCTGATATGTCTATGAAATGTCACTTTCTATACTACATTTTATTTTAGAACCTTGATAAAAGTTCTAGAATAAAAATGCATTACAATATAATTTATGTGCTAAATAGTAAGAAATGTGCGTAAGATAAGTTCTAGAAAAAAGAAAGTTTTCGCTGGATTTTTTTTTTATCTTTGACAATAGTTGTAAAAATGTAAAATCAAAATTCTAGTAAAAAAATTAAAATTTAAAGTAAAATGTGTGGTTAAATGATTTTCGGAATTAAGGCAGCAGTATCTATGATGGTTGCGCAGTTTCTGTCACATGTATATTGCTCACGACATTTCCTTTTATAGATTTGTTCCATATTCTATTTCGTACTGTAGTTCAACTATTTTGTATTTTTTGCGTTTCATCTGTATGTGTCCTTCAGAAACTGCTAACTTATTTGGGACTTAAGGCAACAAGATTTGTAATAGTTGCCCCCGTTTCTGTCACGTGTAAATTGCTCATTATGTTTCCTTTTACTGACTTATTCCATATACTATTTTGTATTGTAGTTCTACTATCTGCATGTGTCCTGAGCGTGCTGTTAACCAATTTTGCTTTTTGTTTCAAGTAATTAACCCGTTGATTGGAAAATATTAGTATACTCATTCATATTGGTGTTATCCTTACTGCTAAGGAGACACTCACTACAACATTATCAACAGCGATCAGAAGCCAGGGTAAGTTTCTTTAAATCATTCAGTTGTTGGAGACCCGGCTGGTCAATCCTTTTATCAGGACCTATTATCAAATTAGCAATACAGGACACTACTTAAGAACACTAAAATCTTTATAAATATAAGCGATATGCTATGAATATATTAATTTAAGGCTTTCGTTTCATTTATATTGTCACGTAGATATTCTAGTGTTGGACTCAATGACGCACACAAGAGGTAGAGCTAAACCAATTTATTAACAGAACTCAGAACAAAGAACACAGTAACTGACAAATCTTCTGCTTATATATAAGCAGAGAAAGTTCCAGAATACTCTTCTGGAGACAGTAAGAAAAGTCCAGAACACTTGTCTGGTAAACTAAAGAAATGTCCAGTATCTTCTGGAACATGAAATAAAGGAAAACATAAAATCAAGAAATTAAGTATTTACATATACCATTAATCTCAGTGTCTCAAGCGGGATTCGAACCCAGGTCTCTTGATCACAAGACCAGTCCCATGACCATTCGGCCATGGAGATTCGACAGTCTTTCTTCAATACGGCAATATGGTCTATGTACTCGAACTGTTTCAAGCATCTTTTAAATGCTAGAACAATATTCCATTGATAACAATACAAATTTTGTATTATATTGTTTAAAAATTATAAACGAAATATGCTGCTCTATAATTAAAATTTTTTTTAGATTCTAATGGAAAGCTTCTTTTCATTATTTCATTTAAAATTGCTTTTCATGTCAAATATTGCAACAAACTCTCTCAAACGAAACCCATTGTTAAATGTTTTATCAGTTTATCAGAAATTGCCGTATAACGTTTCTTAAACAGAAAATTAAAATCAATAATATTTAGTTCGTAAATTCCGGGACCATCTCTAACTTCCCAACGACTAAGGATTCTGCAAAATTTAATCTAATGCTACTTACTATATGTCTGTTCAACATACAGGCCACAGCATCCCTAGTTTTATTTTCAATTTTGCTGTTTTGTTGCAATCCTTCCCCTTCCTTTCAACTTTGCATCCAACACGTCCTGTTGCTTACTCACATGTCTCAAAATTAGTTGTTTAATGTTAGGGAGCTATTAACCGATTAACACTTCTTCTTGTGTAAAGCCGACCACCCTACCATCACTGAACAAAGCAATGCGACAGAATTTGTTGTGGCCTACTGCTGTCTTCATCATAACTAGTCTATAACAGTCTGGCTGATTCACCGAATTGACAACCTCGATCCCAGCAAGATCCCCCAGCTACAAGGTAGTTAATCTTCGACTTTTCTCCCTATCTTAACGTATACCTAGCCTCCTGTTTAAACACGGAGCAGGCCACTGTTTAAGAAAATCTCCTCAAAATTTGATGAATCTCCACGTATCAGATTTCCCCGACTCCGAAAAACACATTTTTAGAACTAGGTTTTTGTGTCTGTAAACACGATATGTCAAACATTTTGAGCTCTAAGGATGCACAACTTGGTATATGGTCTTCACTTGAAATTTGGAATGAAATTCATTCACAAGAAATCTGTCTGTCAGAGATCAGTGCAAAATAATGAATACAAAATGAAAAGATCTTAATGCATAACATTTTGTAATCAAATTTCTCATCTAAAGAATGGATCTTTTTTCAGATTTTGAATTAAATCTGTCAAAGAGTAGACCATCTGTCGATCGGTGTATCCATAAATATATAAACACGATAGCTCGAAAATGCTATGATTTAAATAATGGAAATTTAGTATGTGAGCGTGTTATTAGAGTTTTGGTTTTGTTTTCGAAAAATTGTCACCCAAAATGGACGCTGATGTCCTTTTCAATGTTAAGAAACAAAAATCTTCATATGCAGAAAGTTTCACATACAGGTATAAAAATCGGAGCATTCAGGATTTTGCTCAATATTTACAATAAAAGGAATGGGATAACACTGGGATGGGAATTCGAAAAAAATCGGAGAGAAGAATATACCAGTATTCATCAATATAAAAGTAATTTTATAATTTCAAAAATCCGTCGAAGTCGATTTTTCTTTTTTTATTTTCTTTTTTGATGATTTTGTTGCTTTCGATTTCGATACTTGTTATAATAGAAAGTAAAGAGTTAGCCTCGAGCTCATATTCCGAAACCACTTGCAGATTCGAGCCCAAAAATGGGCCTCCATCCCACAAACCTGCCTGCATGGCATATCTCAACGGCTGGGGGCAGGCAACTACACGCTTGCTAATAACTGGCAGGCGCACTTGAAACAAAAACAGGTTGCAATGGAAAATAAAATTAAAGATAGGCATGATACCTGGCTCATATCGGAGCAGGTGATACCTACCCTACCGTGTCTCCGCCTGCATACCCCTGCAGATGGAAACCGGGGGAGGTTCCAAGAGAAACGGTCAGACCGACCGACTATACAGGACGTCCGGCGACTATCCCTATCCCCCCCTACGCGTAATGGCTTCCTGTCACAGTGTCACCCGTGCCGGGTCCGGCCAACCGTGTCCAGCTCTCCTTCCTCCCACGCACCAGGTGGGGGTTGAGCTGTTCTTTTTGATTTTTTTATCGTCTGATTTTTTTTCTTTTTTCTTTTTGATTACCTGACCGGGGGTGTCGCAAGCAGTCGGAAACAAGGAAGGTATTAGGTGGTTATTTTGTGACCTCTAAATTGTTCTGGATTTTTATCTGTTTGGGCAGGGTGGTTGTTTGCGGAAATCGTTTGGCGGATTTTTTTCCCCCTTTCTTGTTATATTGGTGGTGGAGGTAGTAAAGGACTGATGAGAAGAACTAGGAATTTCTTTGCGTGATACTTTAATAGAAAAGGGATGCATGGAAAATTACCTTGTTAAGCATGTCAAAAAAAGCTATGTCCCTATTTAAATGGTTGAGGTAATACGACTCGGTTAAATGAAATGTAATTTTTTTATTTCAAGCAAAGAAAATTTTCAGAAAATTAAGATAATTTGAAAACAAATAAAGAATATAAAATTAGAGAAATCATTTGTGATACCTGTTTATTGCCAATTCGATCGATATAGCTCTGCATTCATTCCGTATATATCATCTTTCTGTAACGAAATCCCGAACCGTAAGAGAGAAATCGTGTAATATAGGTTTAACCCATAAATGGAGATGAGAGTCAAAATGAATCCTCTTTGTTCATTAGCTCCGATTATCACGTGGTAATTTGTCCTTGAATACCATCAATTCCTCAGTAACTTTCAGCAGTATGTTGGCAAAAGTCTAACTATAAACACGAGCGTATAACCGAGTCATTCTCTTTCAAAGTTTTTGTTGCTATTCATAGAATCGTTGACTCCATGTCTCTGAAACTGCTTTTAATTTGAATACTTCAAAAAGAATAATAAAAAGAAGAAATAAAATAATATTTTAAAATGTTGCATTTTTCATTTTTATTTGTTAAATTCTAACAGTTAATAACATTAGTGGGCCGGGATAGCCTGGTTGGTAGAGCGTTGGATTCGCGTCCCTTAGGTTGCGAGTTCGAACACAGCCGGCCGAAGATTCCCTGCGTGCTGGGTGGCTGACGCGCGTATAAATCTCTCGTGGTCACAAAGTCCTCCATGTCGAGAGTAATACCACTGGAGGTACTGGATCAGGGGTGATCGCTCTCTGATTCAGGTCTAAATTACGATCTGTGGATGAGTGAATGAAGTCAGCCCCGTAAAAAGGGTTGTGGCGTGTGTGTAGCTAAGTCGTTCTCTTGGCCCTAGATGGCGCTACTTTAAAAAACAAGAGACGCTCCCCACCGGCTTAAAATCGCTGTTTTCGTAACAGCGGGCTTGACCAATGACAAGTGCCATAAGAAACAACATCAACATTTAGTGCAATTCCGTAATATCTAAACGAAGTAAATACTCATTAAAAGATTATTTAGCATCCTTCTAACCTTTAATGTAATAAGATTTTACAATTTGATATTGATATTTTTAATATATTTGGTAAATGCAGGATTTCCAAAATGTACTGTGTTTCCCAAATAAATGCCAATGCTGTTTACAAAAGACAAAAAAGAAAAAAAATCAACAATGGAGTCATTTTGACTCCATGTCTCTAGCCGCTTAAGAAAATTCCATTTACGAATTAGAAACATTAATATTTTGGGAAGAGGATTTGAGTATCGCGTTAGTTTTGCTTCGCTCTATCTAATTTAATTTTGTATCTTCTCATTTTACTTTCTGATATAGAGGGGGGAAAAAACTTTGAAGTTTTTGGCGATTTTAAAATTCTTTATGGAATCTTTTTCCCGAAAGTTTAATGAATCATTCTACTTTAGACCTCCTTGGGCCTGAAAGCAAAAGAAAAACATTTATGGAAACGGCAGTTTTATATATCCATGAGAATGATAGCTCATAAAGGCCGAACCGACAGCTAGCTGAGAAACAGAGCGAATTCCAAGGGTATTACCCATCCCTTCTTTTAAGGTAATTTATTACAAAATCTGATTATTTTAATTGATTTGAAATACGTTTTGCTATAATCTGTAATATAAAAAATAGGTTTCGTTTCCTGATAATATTTTATCTTATCAACAGTATAATCATAAAAGAATTGTTTTAGCTCACTAGACAGGTTAGTTTAGTTATATTAAAGTTCCGCTTCGAAAAAACACGAAGCCTATCATATATCGGGGTACACCTTAATATTTAACTGCTATTAGATGTTGAGGGCAACACCTGAACATGTATTTCCTTCTCCAAACCTCCGCAGCACATCAGTGGTAGGCCATTTGACTCTGAAGAATTCAATGTGCACCAGATCAGCTAATAATAGGGTTCTTTAATAAATGCGGCTTTCGAACCTTATCCCTCTTGCCTCAGGTCGAGTCTTTATCGTTATTCCATTGTTAACCCGTTCCACGGAGGGAACGAAACCCTATATGATTTAAAAATTGACATGTAAATAAAGAAAGAAACAAGATTTATTATCAGACAACATTCTTAACCAGTACGGTCTAGCCCATGAATGATTTTTTTTTTTAATCTAATAAGATGATACCTTCTGAGAATGTACCGCCATACTGAATCAATTAAGAGCACACACTTGGCGTTTGTGGATTATGTTTACTCTTTGTGATAAATTAGAAAGCCCATATGAAGCAGTCAAATTCGACACGACGATTAAAGAGTTGAAAACCGAAACATTCATAAAATATTTAATAACGAAATTATTGTTGTGAATGCGATGGCTTCAGAAGTTTTACCTGAAATTTCAGACTGCAGTGAATTTCTCTTCAAACATCTTTCAGGAATTCACCCAATTCTCATTTATTGAACTTCAATTTCTGTGGTGAAAGGATCTGAAGAGAAAAAATCCGGTACAACTATGATTGCATCATTTCATGAGCAACCCATAGGATCTCCAGCTCTCCCTAGCAACCAGAAGACGTCACACTTCCACTGAATGGGGAATTCTTGTCTTCCGAGTAACTTCTAACCCAGGGGTGGGAATTCAGTCGATCGCGATCGACAGTTGAACCACTACGATATTTTGGGTTTACAGCCTAAATTATTTTCTTTCAATATGGCATAATTTTAAAAGCACGAGTTCAGAACCTAAGATTAACTTTTGGAATTTAATGAACGAACTAAAGCATCCTAATTTAACACTTTTCTTTGAATGTACCTATCTGTGTGAATCTATATTTTCAAATATTAATATAATCAAGACAACATATCGTGCCCGTCCCACTTAGAATTCATTGCAAGATTAGCAGTTAATAATTATATAAGAAGATATTGGGGACAGTATGTAGACTAAGTCTTCTTCTAACTATAACGACAAGAACTGAATTTAGACGAAAATGATTTATTTTTTAACATATTTTGAATTGTTTGATATTAAATGCATCATTTGATATTATTATGTTTGTAGTTATAAAGATGAGTACATATACCGTATTTACATTATAACAAATATAGTAGATCTTTTTTCAGATCTCCACACCTATGCCACTGGGTGGACCGCAACACCTTAAAAAAATGAGTAGCCAGTACCCAGGAAAAGTCTGCTCTCCCCTGTTTTAACCCTATTTGCGCATGTTACTACCTACTTGGATTTAAGAAATGAAAATAAATAGAAATAAGTTCATAATACTTGCTTGTATCCTCATACATTACCTATTGGTGTAAGATGAGCAAGTCCATTTTCCTTCGTAAATAGAATGAATCTCCATCATCAACCACCTGTTTTAAGATAGAATTTATAAAATGCAAATACATCAGGAAATTCGAAAACGTTTGCTCTTACCTGAATTATTTCAGGAACTTTGGGAATGTTCGGTGTTCTGCACAGTTCCAGATTCCGAGAATGTTGGGTGTGAACCGCACACGATTCCAGTCCCCTGGACAGATTCGAACGAAATTTGTTACACATGTTTTCTTAGCACTTAGAAAGATTAACTTCTCAATTAAATAATTGTTATGCCCCCTAAAGAAGGTGAAAGGGTTATAGAATTGATTTTATATTTTTTCATCATAACTTCGGTGCGTATTATATGACAAAATCTTAATTTTGCACTGTCTTACTATTTTAAAAAATTAGCTTTTTAGTAACATAAATATAATTTGTGTACAGCTGTTTCTTTAATTTTAATCAGCTTTTCAAAATTAATTTAAACACAATTCATTTTTTTTTCTTTGAAATATTACATTTAGGCGCTAAATAGTGAAGCAAGAATATCGTTTATCCCAAGTCTTTAATATTAATTAATGTGGTGGTGGGAAAATTTTCTTGTGATGATCGGCACGACGTCACTTCCGTTTCATCAGAAATTCTTTTTCGTCGGGCCCCACGTTGGGCGCCAGTGTGGTGATGTGTAGATTACTATGATCTGTGCAGGACGAATGTTGTTGGAAACATTTCTTTAATAATCACATTCACACACTTAAACATACACTAACACAAAGACAAGACATTCACGCGCGTGGCTTCACAGTTCAGCATCACATCTCATTCTAATTACAATCGCAATGCACTATGGGATGGCCTAATCAGGCATAGCCATCTAGTATCCAAAAGAGAAGATAAGAGTAATGCAACTGCTACATTAATTAATATTCTAATTGGAAGTTGAATACAAGAATTCAAAAATTGTACAATGCAAAATATGTATTTTGTTTTTGCTTACATTTACAATTCGTGAATATAGGAGTAGCCATTGGTATATGGCAATTATACGTAAGACTGTGTAATCAAGGACAACTAATTTTGGCAGTAAATGAAAAGATATGAAGACTGCACCGCCATTGAATGATACATGTTACTATCGTTCATTCTCGGATTCCGATACCCTCTGCATTTTTGCGCATGCGTCAGGAGTTTATTTCATTAAAAAAAAGGGGGGGGGTGGAAGTACAGCCGAAAGGAGGAAATGTTTACATTTAGCAATAGTGATGAACTCATATTATTGGCAGAATTAGGACGCGTAATAACCACTCATTTTTCTGCAAACCATCCCTTTTAAAGTGCAAGCGTCCAAAATTGTTAATATCGTGATCCTGAAACGAACAGTAGATGTTTTAAGGTTCTATAAAGAAAACATGTTTTGAATACGATACTTGATTATGCTTTATAAAAATGCTTTTAAAATCTTTACAAATAGCCTAATTTACGGAAAGATATTGTAATACATTTCGACTATTGAATAATATCCTACAATAGTGAGGCCGCGGTGGCCTGGTGGTAAGGTCTCGGCTTCGGAACCGGAGGGTTTCAGGTCCGAGACCCGATTCCACCAAAGAACCGCCGTGTAAGGGGGGCTGTTGCACGTTAAATCCGTCCTGACCAAACTTCCTCCCGCTGGTGTGGTGTGGTGTGGAGAGGGGGGTGCCAGCTCAGGTGTCGTCCTCATCATCTGACCGCGGTTCAAAATTACGAGGTCCATCCCAAAATAGCCCTAGTGTTGCTTCAAACGGGTCGTTAATATAACTAAACTAAACTAAAACTAAACCTAAAATATTGAATAACATCGTTATGTTATTAATGTAGAATGACATAATTTGTAAACATTATATTGCTTAAAGTGAAAGCTGATTGGCATCTATCTATATAAGCGAGAATCAAAAATGTATAGAATTTTCAATTGTTTATTTACAGGATTAAAGTGTGGGTCCTATTTTATTTTAATTCAATTAATAATAATAACAATAATGGTTATAAGAGGAAATAATGCGCCAGAAAAAGATTCAATATTCAAAGTTTCTAAAGACATTGATACAGTTTTAATTTTATAACACATATACAAACAGATTTAAAAAACATTTAGTTCTAATTTTCACATATTGAATGTAAGAATATTACAATAATATGTTGTAAAAGACGCGACCTCATGACTCCAACTAACAATATGTTAACCAAATGTATTTAACTATACATACTGCAAACACAGAAAAGGGGAATATAATGTTTTATTAGTTTTGGTACTGAATAACATATAAATTGTAAAGACAAATTTAATTTCTTGATCAATATTCAAGAATAACTTTCAAGTTTGATTGCATCTTTAAAATGATTGTACATTGAAGAATAAGCATTTGTCTATCTCCAAGACTTATAATTATCCTTGATAAACTTGAATTTCCTTTCGTCAGTTTATTTAGGACTACCTAATAAAAAACCATGATATATCGATATAAATATTTCTCGTTATTGTCATTCTAAGTTGTCCGTTTATAATAAAAAAAAGGATTATATCCGTACTAAAATTTGAAAAGAAATATTTACCTGTTTGAACCAACTAATTATATATTTTTTAAATTAATAAATTATATTAAACAGAATGATTGGTCTTTCTGCATTATTTATCTAGGTTTATGAAAGCATT
>JAPMOR010033610.1:165073-180651 GCA_026543865.1 Argiope aurantia
TTTAAATATTATCAATATATAGACAGTAATTTTATACCAAAGCGACCTGTGGAATATTTTACCAAGTGCAGACAAGAGTCTGCACAGTAGCTGTGGAAGCGAACGAGGAAAAAACTACATCATCATTATTTTGATGGGAAACAGGACTACTTGACAGCTAGAATTGGTCTATGCCTAAATCAATCTGCTTTAAACAGCTGTAATTAACAAGTCCACACGGCCGCGGAAATTTTGCTCCCTAACACATACGCGTCTACCAGAACTTTTTTTTTTATTGCTCCATCTATCCTTGAGGGAGCTACAAGAACACGGAACACAAACGAATCCTACAGCAAATGAATCTTGCAGTGTCTAATTAAATTGTCTGGAGTCCGCGATGATTGTTTTTACTTGTGTGTTTGAGTTGTCAGCAGTTTTTACTACGTTTTTTTTTTTTTTTTTTTTTTTTTTTTTTTTTTAACTGATACGAAGGTAGGACGCAATGTCAATTCTTGTATTTGATGAGGACCAATTGCCTATGTCTGGATGAAGTATTACGCAAACAGTGGTTTGTTTTAGTTGTAATTTTTCTTTTTCTTTTTCGTGAACTGTAATGGATTGCTTTCAGTTAATAAAGCTAGTTAATTTTTAAATGGCTACATTTATTTCATTAATTTATTTAAATGATTTAAATCAAAACTACAAGGTACATCAAAAATATTTATGTATACTTCTAATAGAAATTAATTAAAGTCTATGTATCAAAATAATTAAATTACCAATGAAATTGATATTTTAATTATTTAATTAGATTTACACATTAATTACAACCCTAATTTTGTTGGGATTTTACTGAAAACTTGATTTACGACTTTCGGCCAATACTGATTTTCCCCTACAAATCATACTATGTTTTGTCCAGTGAATTTCTCATAAGTGGAACACTCAAACATATTTGTAACACAAGATAATCTATAATCGACAATTTGAGAAATTATAGAAAAAAATGTTATATTTAGCAATTTCAGAAATGTTTATAAAACTTTGTTAAGTGATTTAGGAGATATAAATGATGATGGTATTGTAGATGATCACTATTTTTAACACTTTGAAATAGCTAATATAGTATAGAAAATTAAGAAAATATGTATTAGAATTGTGTTCAAAAGGCAGTCATGAAACTTAGAATATTTCGTATCATATTAGAACATTTCTCTATTTTATAGGCATTTTAAAAAATAATTTCATTTTCCTCTAAATATCAAGAGCTGAAAATTTTTACGGTATACATACTAAAACTATATATACAAGTTTTTTCTTTATTTTTGGAATTTTCTATTTATATGAAAAACTTAAGGTAAGATAATCTCTTATTGTATTTTTAAAAATTAATGCCATTAGTCAGTGACAGCAAAAGTTAGCAGTGCGGTAGAAGCTAAGCAATGCCACAGTAATCTGAGCTAAATAGACCTGAATCTTATATGCTAAAATTAATATAATTCGCAGATGTTATAAAATTCAATAAATTTTTACACATAAAAATACAATAAAATATCGCGAAATTACTATTATTTGAAACTATTTTCTTATTTGCCTACTATTTATTTCTTGCGATGTTGAAATAAATTTTATCATTCTTTAGAAATTAGCTTTTGACTGTTTTTAAAAATCGTTTGCTTCGACTAATATTCTCACTTCAATTAAAGAAAAATTGCAAACGATAAGATTTAGTGAATTATAATATTTTATATTCAACGTCTTCTGGATGAAAATATTTATTTCTTGAATTAATAAAAAGTTTGCAATTTAATTCATTGCTAGTAAACAAATCCGAATTTTTTAAATATAAATCTTAAAAATTAATGCTTTTATATAAAATGACATAACACAGAAACTTTCTTACCTGCGATTTTGTCATTTTTTTATTAATATGAGAATATCAGCTACATGGAACAGTTCTTTAATTAAGTAAATCAATTTCATAAACTACAGACTATACTACATAATTTTTAAAAACAGTCGAAACTGTAAATTTTTTCATAAATAATTTTTGATAATGGTTGCAAAATTTAGACATTTTGAGTGGCAATTTAGAGATAAATTATTTAAAATATGCATAATGTCTTCATGCCTTTGTAGCTAAAAATCCCTAAATCCCCCTCATTCAAACAAACAAACAAAAATGCCTTCATTCAATAACAATGGCATCATTAAAAATTGTATTTTCTATACGTTGAAGCATTTGTTTTTTAAATTAATAGAGAATTAGTTATTCCAATGCCTTGAAACTTTTTAAAAATAATCTTTATGCTTTTAGTATTTCTATGTAAAATGTGAAGAAAATTTAAGCATTAGTTTGGATTTCTAAAGTGAACAAACCATTTCTAAATAAAAGTAAAATTTAATTTTTAAAAAAATGGGAATTTTTAAATACTAGTTATCTCTACCTTGTGTAATGAAACTCCGTATTTGATGCAAAAGATTTGCTTTAATTTATAAGAATTCATTCTGTACGTAACATGTGAAAACAAGTTATTCTTCTATGATTCAGGTGCTTGTAACTCAGATAATGTTGTATAAATTATCAATTTGATTACGTCTTGATATAGTTTAAAATATTAGAGAAAATGTCGAAGCACTTACCTTTTTTGTTTGTTTGTTTTTTCCTTTGCCTTTGATGCCAGATCCATTTATCATTCTGTATTTCTTCCACTTTGTCATCAGTTGCAACATCTTCTGGGTCTTTCTTATAGGTGAATCTCTTCTATTTGATTTGAAGAACTGTCAATTCTTGTTTTTTTGGTCAAAATCGTTATATGTATAGATGTTCTTTTCTTAAATTCATGTTCACAAATGTAATTGAACATATTAAAATTACTTAAATATATATCAGCATCATACTAAAAAATTATCTCCATCCAATTGTAATTTAAGTACAGTTGTTTTCCGTGAAAAGCAAGGTGATTATAGATAATTGAACTAAATTTTCTGATGAAACCTTATGGATATATGCTAATTTCGTATTATTACTTATATTTATCTACATTTTCTTTATCATTAAATAAGCAAAAAATCAAATACATTTTCATACTTCTTGTAATATGAGAAGCATGAGAAGCAATAATGCTCTCATGCTATTTGAAAGAATGCGGGAAGATAAATGCATCTGTGGAAAAATCGGTACGGTTTACCATTATTTAAAGTGCATAGAAATCTCGGAAATAAGAAAGAAACTGAAAATTGAAACTGATGACTCCAGATAATTTTAAAATACTGAAGAACATAAGGTAAAAAACTGACCGTGTTTAACCAATTATTTGAAAGTTTCGATTTCTTTTGTTGTGGAACGAGAATTTGGAGAAATATTGAGAATGTCGAGGATATTTTCTTAAAGTGGTGGCCTGCTCCTCTTTTAACAGAACGATAGGTGTACGGGAAGAAGGTCAATGATTGACCACATTGTGGATGGAGGCCAAATGCCTGGAAGAGCATGACAGTTCAGTGAATTGGTCAGTGTTATGGACGGATTATGCTAAAGACAGCAGTTAGTCGCAGCAAATTCTGTTGATTCTGCGTATTTCAGTGGTGGCAGGGTGGTCGCTGTACACAAGAAGTGCTCTCATGAATCGCATATTACGAGACCTTCGCGAAACCCTTCTGTATAATATTAGAGTAAACCCAACTGCTTAATATTTTGTTACATTAACTGCTTGCAAATACCTAGGAGTTCTTTCTTGGGATACTAAGTAATTGTCTCTTCGGACGAAATCGAAAATAGAATTCACTTTCCAAATATCCATCTCGCACCAGACCTCGACAGATATAATGCATGCCAAACGTACACAGTATACGTAGCGAATAGTCCACGGAAAATGCTGTGAACCCAAAGTCCTCAGATCACGATAGCGTGATTTTATCACGAGGCTATTTCGGACATATTCCAAAATATAAATGCCTATGTAGTACTATGGTGTACCAGCAATATGCTAATGCTTCAAACAACTTCGAAACACAGGTATACTAAATGCCACACGTATATTTACAGTGCTTTTATCAAAACTTGTAAGATCGATTTCAAGGGGAAAAAATCGATAACCTCCAAAAGAAATATTAAAAAAAACATAACGTTTCGCGTACTATTTCCTAACACTTAACTATTAAAAAAACTAATATAAACGATTTTCGAAGCATTTCGCTATGGCTAACTAGTTATGGTTAGAGATATTTCATTTGTTTGAAGGTCCATTATAATTGATTTCGCTGGTCTATTAATCTATTAAATTTCCATTATACGTTTTTTCAATCATTATATTAATAGAACCATTAATGTTAAACTTATTTTCTTTCGGAATCTTCTTGGAGCTTCCATCTTGGACAAGAAACCCTACTAACCAATGCCTTGTCTTCTTCTAGTGTTCCTTGGTACTGAAATGAAAGAAGTCTAAAACAAAGTTATTATTATACATTACAGTTAAATTAGTTCCACTGAAACTATGAGGGAATTAAATACAAAAGATTCTAGTCTGATACGATCAAAGAAATTCTTCAATCACTGATTCAATTGATTGAAGAAATTCTTCAATCAATTCATTTATAAGAAAACAAAAAGAATAAGAATAAAAAATAGGAATTATAGTTTTATAAGAACAAGTTTATAAGAAGATATATTTTAATATATTTAAAGATATATTTTTAAGATATAGTTTAATAAGAATTACAGTTAAGAACAGAAATTATAGTTTGAAAACTAAGCCTAGTGTTAATTTTTATAATTTATAGTGTCATAAATATATTTTTATTAAAAGAAAGAAAGGAAATTGAAATATTAAGAAATGGATGTCTTTGCTAATTTATAAAAGAATTACTAAAGTTAATAAATATCTTGGTATGATATCCCTTATTTAAGTATAGTGTATCTGAGAGTGAAGAATAATTATAATTTCTTTAAATCCTTCGATTTAGTATATTTGATACACAAATCAGTCATATATTCTCACAAGAAAAAATCCAAGAGAGATATATGTGACATTATTATTAATTGAAACGTTCTCATGTAATCGTCATCAAGTCATATCCATTGCCATTTATCATAAACTGGTAATAAATAAAGAATCAAAACTTACAATTAAAAGTATAAAAAAATGAGGTATAAAAAATGTTCAATCTTTCTTAAAATGGTTTTGCGATAAGTTTTAAATTTCTCGAAGTCTTCTATACTCAATTGCTGATTTACAAAAATTAAATAGATTTACAAAACTAAGCATTCTTCTTTGGAAGAAAAGGACATTTTAATTCGTACTGTCACAAGGTGTTTTATTTTGAATTTAAAAGATACTTTTTAGAATATTTTAGAAAAATTCATCCCTTCATATAAATGAAATTTAAATTTTAAAAATAAAAAAAAAAACTTACCTTTCTTTTACTTACTAATAACCTTCCTCAGATTCTTCTATTAACAGACGAATCAGCATAGGATAGTTCAGATTCAACCACTGATGTGGATTCATCAAGATAACTCTAAATGTTTTAGTTCAGCATTTTGTTTTCTTTCTGTTTCAGTCGACGTAATGGATTGTTAAGATAATTTTTTTTGTCTTGAAATACTTTTTATATTCTAATACTTTAATGCATTCTTTCATGTCTCCTACAACATTCTCGCAAAACCACAAAAGAATTGTTTTTATTTTGCCTGAGAACTTTGGATTCTTAATGGATTAAACCTCTGCTGCGGTTTTGTTTTTATGTTTCTTGTATTTATCTTTTACAAAAAATTAATTTCTTTTTGTTATGATGATGAACAGATATGTTTAACTGATATATTTGCAATTGGTTATGCTACTACTTTCAAATAATTGGTTTAAATAAGTTTTTATAGTTTTAAATGTTTTTTTCCGATGCCAACTTTTGTATGAAAGCAGTTGTGACGTTGTATATTGTGTTGTGAAATAAATTATTTGAACTCTTGTATACCGAATATCAATACATCGAAAATCTGTATATTTTTAACTTTCCTTAGGACTTGGAATTTTAATTAAAAAAAAACATTTTCTGTATATCGAATAATATTTCTATATATGGAACAAAATTTTGTATAAGAAATTATTTAATTTGTATAATAACTTATTTGTATTATTTAATCTTCTTAAGTCTTCTTTGCCCTAAAAAATTAAGTATGGTTAGATATCTTTACTAAAAAAATCATTAATTTGCAAAATGTATTTCTGTATATCGAAATTTCTATGTTTCGAATTTTCTCCAAGAATATTCATGTTCCATGTATAGAAGTTCGACTATTTATCCTCAACTAGTAACTCAAATTGTATTGAGTCAATTTCTGGTAGACATGATTTCATGAACTGAATTTTTAGCATGAGATTTTGTTATTGAATAAAAATTGTACTATTTGATTGATTCATTCATTCGTTTTTATATATATTTAATAAGCAGTTAAGTATAACTTTAAGAAAAATGAGTACAAGTCCTCAATATATAATAATAAAAAAATACTTAATTCAAATAATCAAAATTATTGCAAGAATTTTTTTTAACTTGTTAAAAATTGATTACATTATACATGTTTTGTATAAGAAAATTATTTTGTTTTATAACATATGGACCAGTATTTGAGTATATGATAAACGAGATGTTGTTTTGATTGGCCTTCTTTACGAATATCTGTATCTAAACTGAGCATTGCTGTTAGTAAAAACTTTTGAAATTATAATCTCAAATGTTTCGAAATTTCTTTAATTGGACTTTCTTCCATATATACGGGATTCATCATTCTTATGGTATGGGTATTTTGATATTTGATTTCAAATTTAAACATTTTGATACCATTGAAATGTTATCAAATATACTTTTGTGAATTCATAGCTAAATAAATGTGTGCAACAGTATGCTTGTAGTGCAATTCAAATATGGTTTCTGTAGTATTTTGTGAAATCAGCTGTATCGTTAAGTGTGCATTTAAGCAGATGATTATGTCATTGCAGTATTATTTTCAACAACCTACTTATTTTCAGCTTCTTCTAGGTTTTAAAAAATAATACCAAAATTGTCCATATGAAAAAACATTTGTTTTAAGAATGACGTTCAAAGCATTGATTTCACCTATTATTTTTACACTTTTACTTAAATGTAAGTTATATTTTTAAAAGATGAGTTTTGCTGATCTATATTTTGCTTTTTTGATTTTTCAGAAAAATGCAAACGATTTCTTTTTTAAAGAATGAATTTTTAATCGCTGAATCAAATTCAGGTATTTATTCTGAATAAAGTTTGCATTTAGATTGAAAGCATGTTAAGCATGTTGGCTGCCATGTGACTTGCCTGTAATACACATTTACTATTTAAATAGATAAATCTGTTCTCTAAAAAAATAAGGAATATAAAATAAAAGTTATTTTAATTGCATAGATAATTTGAATCATTGACAAATTAAGGCAGCGATTATGCTAAAGATGTCTATTGTGTAATAATTAGTTCTAAAATTTGTTAAAGATTTATTGATGTTCATTTTACTATCTTTGTCAAAAAGGATGGATTTTTCCCATCTTTTTTTGAATAGCTAATACGAAAATTTTAAAAATGAATTTATGACATACATTTTTCTTCCCCTTTCAGCTATTTGTTTCTGGAAATTCAATTTCTATGTACATTCAGGTTAAAATGGAGGTAAGCAAATATATTTAACTTTGAATTCGGGAATTTTATTTGATTTTTGTTTTAACTTATCACGGTTGCAAGGAGTTAATTACATATTTGTTATATGTCGATCTGATTTTGAAATCCATTGTGCACTTTTTAGGAGAATATAAAGTGTGACGTCACAAGACTGTGTACAATGTACTTTATCATGTGATTATGACATCATAAGATACAACTTTATTAGGCTTCTGATAATAAATACAGCAGAACTCCAATTAATTAAAATTCAGTTAATTTATATCATGATTATTGGATAAATTTAAGAAATTAAAGAAAAATACGTTATGCATAGAAAATAATTTATGGAATTAAGTTACAGGATTAGTTGGTTGGTTGAGTTGTGTTTTCTGGTGCAAGAGCCATATTTGAATATAAGTTACAGGAAATTATAAACATTGTAAGATTTATATAAACAAAAACACAAAATATATTTTGTATGAATGTTTTCTTCAAACATATTATCAAAATTAGAAATTAAAGATAAAATCAGATAGTTAGATATATGAAAAATTGGAGTTCTAGTATATTATATTCTCCACTAACTATCGTTTTGTTGTTATACTATAGTATAATTTGGAATGAATGTTATAAAAAGCAATTTTGAAAGATTTGTCATAAAAATTAATTAACTTGAATTTCTGATTTTAACCTAGAATTGCCGATGTAAATGAATATTATTAAAATTGTTTTTATTTAAGGAATTTTAATTTTTTTTCTGTTAAAGGAGTTATGTTTTAATTGTAATATTTTAGAATGTTTGATTGGTTTAACAAAAAATATTATCCAGTTTAAAATTTAGGTACATAATGTAAATTGTTTTATGAACGGCTGTTGTGTACAGGCTCTTTGTTGATATATATTTAATCCTTTGTTTGTCATAATATTTAAGGAATATACTAAATCCAATTTTATGTCTATGTTATGTTTTTTCTCTTTTTAATTTCCTGAAATTTGTATTTGTCTTGCTGAATACTCATTTACCTTTCGTAAGGGTTAATTATTATAGTTGAAACCGAATAAATTTCGAAATTTTGATTTTTAAACACATTGTATTTAAGTATTAACAATCAATAAGATATCAATACTGATTGAAAATGCAATAGTATATCGTTAAATTCTACTTTTGGCTGAAATCGTCACCTCTTTATATTGCCAACGGCTGCCAAATTGCCAATATCAAAGAGCAAAATAAACCATACTAAAGCAAACAGTGCAATAATAGCTGTCAAAATTAAAGATTATTTATTTAAAGTTATAAAGTCATTTTTACCAGCATGTATATAATTTGATCTGGAATATTTTTGAGTTTGTGTTTACTCTATTAATCGCATCATATATCTAAACTTTTTTTTTTTTGGTATTGGCAATTTAGTTTCCTTTGGCGCTATGAAGGGGAAGAAATGGAATTTTCATATGCGACTTTTACACTTTCAATAATTATATATGTATTAATCTGTTATATTTAATGAAAGATTTTTCACTATAACTGATTGTTTTATTCTATTCCGTGAAATGAATTATGTATCATATACAGAAATATGTATTAATGAATTTTACTTATTACATGCGTATATATCCTACATGCCTGTAAACTCATGAAATATTCCCTGCAGCATTTGATGTAAAAATAAATCCATCATTCAGATAATGTAGCATGGAAAATTATGTTTTTCATAACTATCCGAATGCAGTTAATTAGTCATAATCATCAAATGAATGAAGGCGCACCATTGCGAACTGTTCACCATTCTGCTTTATTTAACCAACTTCGACCTTCGACGCTGCAATGTTTAATTTTGGGAAAATGTATGAACACAATTTTTTTCAGAGTGTTTGCAGAATTCAGTTGTGAAAATGCATGTTTAGAAATAATTAACCATTTAAAAAATGCACCAATTTAATTATTTTTATAATTTAAGATTTCCCACGCGAATAATTTTCTTGTTAATCATGACATTTCAATAAAAATTTGTCTGTGGTCTTTGAAACAGCATTATAACTTAAGCATCTACAAATTAAGAGAATGCGAATTTTTTTTCTTCTTTTTTTGTGATCTTGGGATAAAAAGAAGATATCTAATACCTAATTTCTTTCTCAAATATCTTTTTGTGATCTGGAGATAGAAAGCCGGTAGCTCAATCAATATCTAATTTACTTCATAAAATCGGATAATATCCTACTCATTTATTACATATTCTATAAATTTAGTAAAATAAAGCTTTAGAACGATAACAAATCAACCCACAATGCTCTAATTATCTACGTAATTGGCTTTATAAACACTGAAAATTAAACATTTAAAGAGTTGATGAATTAAAGCCCTAATTTCATCCTATACTAGGAATGATTTTAGGAACCTCTCAACTCTGAATAGCGATCAGAGGACGAGTATGACGGTTGAGTTGACATCCTCTTCCATAAATTTCTAGATTACACAAGAGAAAGGACACTTGGTTCCGGCAAACTTGGTGCACCATGAGCAAGACGATGCTTCATTGGGATCAGGTTTCTGACCTAGAATTCCTCTGGCTGCAAAATTAAGACCTTACCCTCAGGGCACCACGACCCTATCAACTGTATTTTGCATAGAAAGGCTAAAAATTATTGGACCCATTTTTAAGTATGAACAAGATAGGATCAACCCACAATTTTCACTAAATACTTTCTATATAAAAAAGAAGGCAAGATTCTTTTAAATATTTATCTTATTCAAATCTTTGCATGTTAAAAAAGTTATTTATGATAGCTTAAAGTCAAAACGCTTTTGATTATTATCAATGTTTATTAAACTGGCAAAGTATATAAAATTAGGTAAAAGAGTTTTACTATACGTCAGTCAACAGCTGCCTGGAGGAAACACCGTACATTTATTAGCGGATTCTTGAGGCTGCCATTTAAATTATCTAAAATAGGAATATTCAAAGCTTCATAACTAGGTCAGTTTCAGTCGCAGAATTGAAGAAGTTTTGTAAAAAATATCATTAATGTATTCAGAATATTCTACTGAATGAATAACAGGATCTGGTTACTGTACGTATATATATATATATATATAAAGTAACCAATCTAAAGTAACGAATAGTTTGAAAACGAAACGAAATAGTTTCGGAATCGCAACTAAAAACGATTCCTTATTAAAACTAAAACTAAAAAAGGAATAGGAAAAACATCATTTAGAGAACGCAAATGCAGCTACTTCTAAAAGACAGATAAATAAAGACAAAAGTAATAAAAAAAATTTGTATATATGTTCCACTGTTCTCGAAAACAAGCAGAAGTTTTCATCTTTAAACTGTGTTTTGAGGCTTATTATCAATTCAATTAATCATCGAGGAAATGGAGAAAATGAGATGTGAAGCTTTTAAAAATTGCTGATTTTGCAGCTCTATGGAGGTTTGTTATACAATTCGTCCCACCAAATAGATTTCAAAAATTCTTCAAACAATTATACGATAATAAATTTTTTTGCAAACAGCCACAAAATTCAGAAATTAGATTAAAAATCTTCTGAACTTTAAGTAGCTCAAAAATAATTAAATTTAAAAGGGCCAATAAATTGAATGCATCACATATATGTATATAAGGATGGGTTCTTTAGGGGAAGGGGACGTGATAGGGAAAAAAGAATAAAAACATTTCGAATTTTATCTCATCGTTTTGTATTAATTTAATTTTGAATGGAATATGTCATTCGCAGCAATCTTTAAATAATTGAATTCACAGAAAAACTCTATTATGAAACTTGAACTAAAAATTGAAAGAAAAAAAAAGAATTTGTTCAATTTAATACAAACTTAAGTACTTCAAATCTTCATGCCAATTCCATTTTTCTTTTACAAATGGGGAAAGGGGGTGGCTAAAACTTATTTTTCTACTTATTAAAAATTGAAGAAAAGTTTCCTAAAATAAAAAAAAGAAAACTTTAAAACTCATTTACAAGTTCACACCCTTCAGATAAACCTCAGACGTTAAACGAATCTACGAATTCGCACTTACTCAAATCATAAAAAAAAGTAAATAAATATTTTTTGAAAAAACGTAAAAGTGCGAATTTGAACTTGAAACTAATATCAGACGCTAAAAATTAAAACCAAAATCTATACATATATTTTCACAGAAAACTAGTCTTTTTCTTAAAATCTGCACGGTAAAAAAAAAAAAAAAAAAAAAAAAACTCTGTATAATCATATTTAACATTGCGGGTTAGAGTAAGCATAAAAATTTTCGCCTAATACCTCCCCTTCCCTTTAACGGAGGAAAGGAACAACACTCTTTTAAAATATTCAATTCCATTTCAAACCCTCCCCACTTCTTGAATCCACTCCACTATACCTCAGTTTTTAAACATTATTATTTACATTGCCTCCCTCCTCAAAAAAACTCAGCCCCCCCCCCCCGTCTTTTTTTTTTCACATTTTATTCATTCCAACCAATCCTTCTTTTCTTTTTTTTTTCCACCAAAAATCCATTTTCAATCACAATCCAATACCAAATTCCCGCGCCACAGTTCTTCTCCTTATACAACCATTTGCTGCAAAGCGGGTGGAATATTTATAGCACGGATATAATAATAATAATAATAAATAATAATAATAATAACATAAAAGATCGATTTACAAGGTTCTAATCTTTCCCATGCTCGATATGAATTTTCGGGCAAAAGGAGATCTGCGAATTTCTGCGAAAAAGGTACGGATGGATGGATGATGCTAGAAAGGGTGAAGGGGGGGGGGTGTTGAAATGGAATATTATTCAGATTTTCTCTCCTTCTAGGGAATTGAAAATGGTTCGGAAAATGAGAAATTCTGCGAAATCGGTTTCGCAAGAGAGAGGAAAGCTCTTGCCACGGTGGCTGATGAGGATTTTAAATCCGCTTTAAACTCCGAAACGGAGGACCCTTGAGAGGGTGTGGAAGTATGAGAAGAAAATTTTGCAGGCGTGCAACTGGAAAATGGTCATGGTTTCAAGGCGCCGCGAAAAGGAGAGAGGGTGGGAGAGTTAGACAGCCACCGCCGCAGCCAATCCCCGCGTGCAGATTCTGGCAATTAAAACGAAGAATTCTGTAGCCATAAAGGTGTATAGTGATGATAAATTTCACGTATCGTTTTCTACTGATTTTTTTTTTCTCAGATATCTTCCTTCCTTTTTATTACTTGGTTTTGCAAGGCATATTATGTTTAAGAGACAAAGGCGAAGGCTCAAATATCTCGGCAATTTTCTATAAAGTGGTATTTACGATGTTTTAGAATTTGGGCATTTTTATTCACGTCCTGTTAATATTTGAATAACGGATTCTTAATTGTTTCACGCTCCTGGTCCCTTTCTGTTTCAAAAAAACCTTCCTAAATAAGTAAATTTTTTATGCATAGACAACACACTATTTGGGGAGTGGGTTGTCGATGTTGAAAAACTGCACTACAACCTTCAATTTTAATGTAAATGGAAGAATGAAACAATCGTTAAATTTTTTAATTATTAATAAAACTAATTTTTAAAAATGCACCTTTTTATAGAACCCAAACGAAAAGTAAAAATTTAATTCATTTTCAGAATCAATTTTCATCAATAATATTAAAGATATTGATAGAGCCTCGCGATGGCAACATTTTTATTAATACAAATTTCATATACATGGATTTTACATGGGTCGTAATTCATATTTTAACCCTTTGACTGCAAATTTATTTAAATTATTAATTCCTAGCATATTCGATTTTGGACATTTATTATTATTTACTTCCATTTAAGGAAATATTTTGGTGTGTGCAAGTACCTTTTATCTAGTAAATGAATTGCCACTTCGACTTTATTACAGATTTAAAGAACAACAATTCTGCAGTTCAATGCACAAATTTGCACATCATTTCTGTATAATGGGTTAATTATATCACGAAATAGCTAACTCCGTTTTCTCTTAGCATCAGTGGAAATCGGAATGACCATCGTAGGAACATTATAATAGGAAATTGAAGGGAAAATACCGGATGCATTCAGTAACCATCCATTCTATTGGAGGTAAATATTCATCATAGAAGAGAAGGTGACTCGATTCCACATCATTATTTATACCTTCAAAGATAATGAGACCTAATTTATTAGATAAAAGGTAAACAAAGAAATGATACTCTATCAAACTCACAGAAAAGAAAACATCAAGAGACATGTAGATATATAATGCATAGATTTAAAAATGGAAAATGTCCGTCGGTCTGTTATAAAGATAACACGAAAACGCTTTCAACTAGATGGATGAAATTTAGTATACGGTCTTTACACGAAATTTATAGATTTCTGTCAAATTTTGAGTAAATTCTTTTCAGAGAAAATCAATCTGTCTGGCTTTTCGAATATAAGTTTACATGATAATTACAAAATGAAGAAAGCTAGATAGATAAGATTCCGATATACAGATTTACCGTCTAAAGTGTTGACACCTATTAAATTTTGAGTCAGAACCAACAACGGGTTGACCGTCTTACAATTTGTACTTTCAGAAACATGTAAACGCGATAATTCAGAAACGCAATATCTTAAATATATTTAAGTATGGAATTTTGTTACTACAAGTGCAGTTTTGAGTCAAATTTTTGTTTCAATCGTTTGAGAAAAACATGTTTAAAACAAATTTTATTTTTGGATACTATTAACGCATGCCAAAGATATTAATCAAAGTAACTCGTCAGTGAACACACGATGGATCGATTAAAAATTGCTAAATTTACGCTAAAAGTTAGTATTTCGTAACTATTGTATGCCAATATTTTGCAAAGTTTTCTTGTCTTTATACATCAGCTTTATTGCGAGAAGGTTCAGGAGAGACTACTACCACTGGTTTAATTCATAAATTATTTTCATAGTGTATCCTTCCGAATTCCTTAAATTGTATTAATAAAACCGGCAAATTCCAGTGAATGTCTATAAAGCATAAGCAAATAAATACGCAAAATACAGAATAAAGCTCATCCAAAATTTCTTGCTAAACAATCCCACCTCCGTTTTAAGCCTACAAAAGTGAATGACTGATGTATCAGACCGTTTAGCCGTCTATTTGAGAGAATACGAAAAATCAACAATGGACCAAACGTTGCTGACAAGAACGTTTCAAAAAACCTTTCATGAACCGCAAACGGAATCCATACTCGACTGTGATTGCCAACAAAAAGGCACAAAAAAGAAAGAATGGAATCAAAAATAAAAGACCTACTCATGAGCACAAAACTCGCAGACGATAACCGAAACACGGAACGTGTTAGAACCCACATAATGGCCTATTCAGCATTCTGTAAGAAAAATAATTAATTAGTATTCTCTGCCCGTCTACTATAATCGCGACTGACATTTACCACTTTCTCTCAGATTCGACTTCAGGAGAAAAGTAGAACAGCAAAGGCTTGCCTCTAACTTAGTGGAGAAGACGAATCTTTAACCTCGGGTTATTTTTCGTAAACGTGATTTGGCAACACTATGGATTTCCGAACAGCTATTGTGGATGGATAAGGTCGCTCTATTGACACTTTAATTGTTGGCATCAAGCGATGCGTGTGCAGTTTCAAAACTTCTACGTAGAATTTTTGATTAGGTTTTTTCGTTCGTATTTGATTGCGCGCAATTTTAATCGGTTAAATTTACCATGTTAATGAGTATAAGAATATATTTGAAAAATTGTCAAGTTAATTATTCAAAGCTGTCATAAAAGTGTTCCAATATTTATAGAATACTTAGACTAAATGGTTTTTAGTTGGGAGATAAAATTCCTTAAAAAAAATCAAAATCTGTATCATTAAAGTTATTATTCAGTAAATAGAGAATATGATTAAAGTTTAATGTAACATTCATTTCGAAGAAAATTTTATCCCTATATTCATTCCATATCATTTCGAAGAAAATTT
>JAPMOR010033610.1:180661-206021 GCA_026543865.1 Argiope aurantia
TTCATTCCATATCCTTTTGAGAAAAATTTCATAATGAAACAAAAAGAAATCATTTCAGTCTTTAGTACGGATAATAGCACGAACTGCTATTAAAATTTGCAAGGTTTATAACGAAATTCAGAAATAATGAATTTCGTTGTAATTTAAATCAAATATATATTTATATATGAGGTACTTAAATATAAATAACTACCTTGTGTCGAAATAATTTAATAATTAAAACAAATTCTACCGAGTTCTACAAAATACACGTGTTTAAGTCTATTTTTCAAGGTTTTTTTTTTCCTTAAATCAAAGATTTGTAAATAAATATAAATTAAAGCCAAAAATATACAAAATTGATTAGAAATTATTCTTCAACACAACTGTTTCATTAAAAAGCCTTTCTAAATTTAATTATTAAATAAATATTTCTTCAACAATTATTTTAAAATTAATTTTTGAGAAAAATACTATAAATAAATTACTTTACTGAACTTTCGCAGCAAATAATTATCGTCTGATTTTGTATTAGTCATTTGTTGCATGAAATGTTGATACTAAAAAATGTTTTATTTGTGAAAAAAAAATATTTTTTTAAAACTTTCCTTTAACCTTTTTTTTCTCAGTCATCACAATAAAAAAAAAACAGCATGATCTTTTTTTTTCTTTTTTCTTTTTTTTTTTTTTTTCAGTTTTTCAGTGGAATTTTTTAGAATTTTTAGGAACAGAATTTCAACAGAACAGAAAATAAGCTTATTCACATTGAAACATCTTTGAAGAAAAAACACATAACTTGCAAAATAGCATTGATGCCACCTGAACGGTAAATTCTTTTAAATGATTCTTGAAATTATTTTTCAATTATTAAAACCCTAATTCTAACAAATTCGTTATGACTCTAATTGAATTTAAAAAAATTTTTAATAAATTTCCTTTAATGGAGTCTTCGCGTGATTTTAAAACAATTAAAGACGATAAAAAAAGCATTAACGATAATTTTAATGATTACATTAATATTTTTAGATGGAATTTTAGGTCATTACAGTATATGACAGTTTCAGAATGTAGAACAAGAAGTTGTACATATCACTTGTGAGCATCAAAGAACATAAAAAGTGTTTCAAATTAGAATAGGAATGTTTTATAAATTCGAAAAAAGGGAAATCCTTAGTTAGAAATTTATAGATAAAATAATTGCTGATTCAGTAGTTTAAAGGCACTCGCGAATTACACTGAAAAAAGAATACCAAAAAACAAAGAGCTATACTAATTATAGTTTGAAGAGATTAAAAGGTCTAATTATTAATGTTCCCTCGATCTAAATATTTATGAATTTAAAATATTATACAGTCTAGGTAAACAAGGAACATCTAATATTTTATTGCAAGAAAGGTTACATTAAATTACAGAATATTAAATAAATTTGTTATGGAGTTGAATTTACAATCTTACACTCATAATTTCATCAATTTTAGAATGGGATAAATCCGTTGATTTTTTTTTACTTTATGCCAAATTTGACAATCGATACTTAAATAAACACTAAATTATATTTTTATGTTATATTATGTTATATTTTTACTGGTGAGGCTATTGGATTTGTAGCTACCAAATTTGGCATGTAGTTACTTTTTAGGTAACAAGTTCTCATTAAGTTTTAATAGATTTTTAATTTAACATCAATCGAAAACTTATAGTTTTTTTATCTATAACTTCGGATCATATTATAGTTCAAAAACTATTTTTATATCAATTTAAAATTCGCGATATTGATTTTTTTATTAACGTCAAATTTATTTTTGGTCAATTTGTTCTCTTATTTTGTTAAAGTTTTACAAACATCTTAAAGTATATTTTACAAATTATTGTTTTATATGTGCAGGCATACTGTATTTATATGTATATGCATAGCATAGCGATAATACATTTTTTTAGTGTGTGTGTGTGTGTGTGTTCATGTTATCATTACTATAGAGCAAACAATAAGATTTAACATAAAGGCAATCAAATCAAGTCAAGAATTACGAGATATTAACAAAGGTGTTTTGAAATTTCAGACAAAAGTTCCGAATCTGCTTAAAATTCTTTCTGTATGTGGGGTCAAAATTTTCTCACGAATATCAAGTCAAAATAATAATAAGTAAATTTGATTCTTAAAAAAAAAAGAATCCGTCTATCTCTGTCAAACAAAACAGACATTCGGTGTTTCCAAAACAATCTTTCTTGTCTATTTTCAGCAGTGGAGATCTCATAACTCAAACAAAATGAGCAGATAATTTCCGCCACGGCACAAAATGAATATATATTCAAATCTGGCGAAGCGCGAATTCAAAATTCTATTTTATATGCACGTGCCCGGAATATTCATCCCCCTTCTCTCAGACACAGGGTATTTTATGTCGTCGCATAAATTACAAAGATTAAAATGGGTGTCATGACAATTTAATAAAAAAAAAGCGGTTAAAAAATGTTTGCTGTACTTCAAATCACCCATATGTGCGTGCGCGCGAATTTGAATGCCCTGTCCCATTCCCTCATTAGCTAGTTCCAGGTTTGTTGTTGCCACTCGTGTAAAATTAAATGTCAGTATCACGTAGCAAATGCTAGACATTTAATGAATATTTATTTCAGCTTGACCACAACTCAACCAGAAAAAGATTGATGCAATATAAACGGAGGAAAAAAATTATTCCAACAACACTAGTTTCGGTTTTTCTTTATCTTTTATATATATTTTTTGTGTATGTATGCGTCGTCGATTCGGTCCTGCCAACAATATCAATTTTATTCGATTTTTTTTTCGTTATTATTTTCTAAGCGCAAACCACTAAGCACATTTACACTTCGAAGTGGGGGGAAAAATCATAATAAATAATCCCCGATAAATAAACGAAAGGCAGGAAAAATGGGGAAAAAAGTCATAAGTTTAAGCTACATTTAACAGGAGGGATTTCTTTTTTTCCCACTGCAAGACAAGTGTCTTTGGAGGAAATAATTTATCATTCGCATAACTGCATTAAGTTGACACCATTGCTGGTAATTCCTTTCTAGGTTTGTGTTTTTGCTGTTTTTTTTTTATTTCAGGAACGCATTCTTTTATTATTTTTATTTTTCTCCCGTGTTTTTGTTCACGCAGCTAACCTTTTCACCGTGGTAGGCGGTAAGATGCTTTTATACACGGAGCCGCATTTTCTTTGACTGAAGAACGTTTACGGGTTGGACATTATAACTCCGATTCTAGATTGGTTTTTAATTTGGGGATGATAGATGACATGAGAATCAGGTATTGTTCGAAAATGGGATTTGCTTTGAAATCGTTTTAATCACCTAAAAGAACTTGCGTGTAAAGAAAAAAGAATATCTTAATAGCTTTTTGCATCTTTTTTGTCCAATTGCTTATAAATGATCCAGGGAAACTTTGCGTATTTTTGAAGAAATTTGTCATAATTGTTTGGCAACATTGACCTGCCCCTTTGAAATCTTGCCAATAACAACGCTAATCATTCAACTTTTATGGTAACAAAGTGTTTTGAAAATAAGAAAATTACGTTTATTGATGTCCATGATACTACAACAATTGCAAGAGAAACGTACTTTCAACACTTAATTAGTTTGTGTTTATAATGCTTTTGAAATGAGCAATATAAACTATTTTAAATTAAACTGAATAAAAATAAAAAAATGAAAAATTAATAGCTTTTGTGCATATTTTCTGTCCAATTATTAGTTAAGTTTTCAAGGAAAAATTATACTCATTTTTCAAGAAATAATTTGATATAATTGTTTGGCAACGTTGGCTTGGTAGTACTAGGATAATTTTCAAATTTACTCAATACTGATAAACATTAAACATTTATGTTTAAAAAAAAGCATTTTAAATTCAAGAATTTTTTTTTATTTTAATTTATTTACATAAAGTTTATGACAGTAAATAAGAAATACGTGCAATTTCAGATATAATAAAATAAAAATAGTTTAGTAATTTGAATGTTGTGGAAACCATCAAATTTATTCTAAACTTTGCTAGACATAATTTGTAGAAAGAATATTAGTTAATGTGACAGAAGAACTCGGTTTTTTTTCGAACATTTTTAATTCAAATTGTCGATAATTCGAAATTTCCTTCGATTCCTAAAATTACCAATTAACATAATGTTAAAATATTGGCAACAGTTCAAATAAATTTCGATTAAATCGAAATCAAGATTAAAAATTCCTTTATTTTTTAAATTAATACAAGTTTTTTTAGTTAAACAATCTGCACATTATATCCATCTGTGCTCTATTTTATGTGTAAATGCATCCAACTGAAATAGCAATAAAAATCCCCCCCTTTTTTTTTGATCATGCTAAATGTTAATGCTATTTTCAGTTAAATTCTGCTATATATCTATAACAAATTTTAAGAAGCTTCTCCAATCAAGTCTGCATGCACTCATTTTTTTTAAAAAAATTTATTAAATGTTTATTATTATGTTTATCTAAAAATATCAATTATAAATTGATTAAATTAAGATTGGATTCAAATTATTAAACAAATTAAAAACTTGCTACAATTTCTGTCTTGTTTAAATTCAAATATGCATAATGCAATTTGTAACTAACTTCTTAAAATTTGTAAACATAATTTTAAGTAATAAGAGTCCTATAAATTTTTTCATTTCTGCTATAATATATTATGTACCATAAATATCGAAATCTGAATTATTTTTTTTTTACTCTAGTATATTTATTTTTCTCAGCATTTACCGATATTATTTAATTTATTAAAAGTTTTACTAATCATAATATAGAAATCTCAGTAGATTTTTAAAATTTATTTCACTTTTCCAAAATTAAAAAAAAATATATTTCAACTTTTATTACATGATACAGATGATAACAAGAGTAAGGAATATTTTTAAGTTAGTTTATTCTGAGTTGAGTTAATTTTATATTGTCAATAAAAAAGTAAAAATGTTTCTTCTGGAAACAATATAAGCCCTAACTACCAGACGATTAAACTGCAACCGCAAAATGTAGTGGTAGGTATTTAAGGTACTTAAACGGGACTGAACAATTAAAAACCCATTACTGCGCTTACCTAGAACTAATAACTCCATTATGAGTAGTAGGACGACAGCGTGCTGCTATTGTCTGACAGAGTCCTGCCAATCCTATTGGATGGCGAAGCGTTTCGGCCTAATTTCGTCATCAAGGACGCTACTCAGCGTTTGGTAAATAAATGAAAACGATGCGCAGTTTGCATGTACGCATGTGAACAAGACAGTTTCGTAATTTAGTAAACTCGTTGCAAAATTATGGTAGATAGAAAGTTCCACAATGACTTAAAATGAAGTCGTTGAAACTGCAAACGATAATTTTCTCAAAATTTATTAAAATGTTGACTTTTCTTCTGTTGCGTTTAATTGTGATTAAAGAACTTTCGTTTTGCAAAACTTATCTTTTTAAATATAATTAGATGATAAAATGTTGATTAAAAATTTAAATAAGTTGTTGCTAAACATAAATAGGATTGTTCAGTAAGAAAATAATTATTAGATACGATTCATAATTAAATAAAATTTATTTGTGTATTATAAAATATTTCAGAAAATCTAATTTGATTATTATACGAATTTGAATAAATATTATTAAGTTAATGAGTTATATTCTCCGAATTTTATAAATTACATTACTTTCATTTCACAAATATACGAAAACTAGAATATTATATTATATATATATATATATATTATATATATATATATATATATATTGCACGAGTCAATTAAAAAAAAAGAATTATATAGACATGAAAAAGGCATTTGTTTCATACTCCTATCTTTCATGTAGATCTGATCAATACATGCACGAAATAGTAATAATAATAATAATAAGTTACCTGTAGTGTTTTGAATAATTTTCAATAGAAAAAAAAAAAGAATGTACGATTCTAAAGGTTTAGAAGTTTGTTAAATCAAAGAATATTCGAATAGACACAACTATTCGCATTAAAAATAACGGCTGTGATTATTCTTTTAGTAAATACATATGTATGAAATAAATATGACCAGTTCCAAATATTGCTACATCCATGTTCGACTTTATATAAAAACGAATCAAATAAAATAAACATTTGCCATTTTTAAGCGGTATAATTTTATTTTTATGTATTCGGAAATCGAAATTATTTTGTTGAGCTCATTCAGCAAATTTTTGAGCACTCAAATATATAACTTATGACCAGTGAGGAAACTATAAGGATATTTTCTTCCTTAGAAATGAGACCTATAATTCCTGGATCGTCCAAATATTGATAAAAAAAATTAAACAGTTCTTATCCATTTCCCCCCTTTATTATGAATCCTTCATTATTCTCTCAAATATGTAATTTTAAACATTTGGATCGCTTTAATTTCGGCTTGAAAAAAAAAAAAAAAAAACTACCGGACACATAGACTCCATTTTGTCATCCAAATTTGAAACTTGAAAAGCCAAATCAACAATTATCGAATGCCGAAATATCTAAAAGGAATCCTTTATTATTGTCTCAAAACTCTTCTTGAGTTCACAATTTGAATCTTTTCCATTTTGGCCTGAAGGAAACAAAATTCGACCACTTCATTTCGTGAACTACGCTTAAAAACCTAAATAGCTAAATTAACGATTATCGACATACGGAATATGGACAATGAATCCTTCATTATAGTCCGTAACCTTTTCCCAATGTTCTATAGTCTGAACATTTGGATCGCTTTCCATTTGGCTTAAAAGAATTAAAATCACGGATGTCATTCTGTCTTTTAAAGTTAAAAACCCTGAAAAGTTAAATCTATAATAATCGAAATGCGAAATATAGAAAAATGAATCTCACAACTCTCTTCTAGAATCTAAAAATTTGAATCTTTTCACTTTGGCCTGAAATGTACAAAAATAAAAGATTTCATTTCACGATATGCACTTAAAAACCGAAATGGTCGAATTAACGATTATCGAATTTCAAAATATTGACAGAAAATCTTTCATTATAACCTCAAAATTCTTCTGAAATCAAAAAGTTTGAATCCTTTTTTGTTTCGGCGTGGACGAAACAAAAATCATAGATGTTATACGTTGATAACTAGAGAGTCAAATCGACAATTAATGAAACACGAAATATCGACAATGAATGCTTCATTATAGTCTAAAAATTTGAATCTTTTCGTTTTGGCCTGAAAGGAGTCAAGATCTCGGATGTCATTCTGCCTTTTGAAGCTGAAAAACCTCAACACTCAAATCTCGATAACCGAGTGCCGAAATATCGACAATGAGCCGCAAAAGATTGTCACACGCCTATAAAAAATATCAAAATAAGAAAAAAGAAAGGAAAGGGGGATGGAAAGTGCAATAAAATACCTCCACCTCGCCACCGACTAATTCACCCAAATGACAAATAACTCCGGCGTTCAAAAACCTCTTCTGAAAACGCCGCCGCTAAAAGGCCGAAATAGCGCAAAAACATGACCATTCCCACCTCCTACTGAAAAGAAAAACTCAAAAAGAAAGCGACTATAAGAAGTCCGCGAAATGCCGACAACCCAAAGAACTTGAAAAACTGGAAACGCACTGCTTCGGTTTTTCTTGCTGCCTTTCGAGCGTTTCATTTTACCAACACCCTTTTTACCGATCGAGTCTTACATGCGGACACATTTGCGAGATGTTTTTTTTAGGTAAAAAGAGGTGCTAATTCCTCACCAAGGGGGCCGGGCCCTGGTACAGGATGCAGAACAAAATTCAATCCTGTTGTCTGGCAACTTTTTCTGAATGACAACCCTCTTGAATGTTAATTTATTGGAATGATAGCATATTCCGATCTATTTATAAAAAACTTAGCATAAGCTAAATAGATATGAACAAATATATTGATTTATATTGCTTTGTACCTTAGCGCCGTGCCAGTAGGAGTTTTACTCAGTTAATGAAATGATGCAAATGTTATACCACTAACAAACATCTCACTTTGATGCGACGCATGGGTTAATCTGGAACAGGCTTAACCAGCTTTTAACTATACTATAGAAGTATAAACACCTGAACTGGCACTCTCTATCCAAACTGCTACTCTACCCTAACGGAAAGACAATGAACCTTCGATATCAAAGCTACCATATCATTATTGTCACGCATGTTTGTCACACCTGTTTCTTTGACAGAATCAGGCTTTCGGAATCGGAATCCTTCAGTTCTAAATCTGAGATCTTACCATATAACCACAACGATCCTTACTAAACCATTAGAATTTCTTTTCTCCCTCATAAATAATCTATCAGTCCTATAATTATCATGCTGATAGTTTTATTCTCCTGCTCTACCGTGTCATAGCATATTTAATGGTTTAGATTTATTATTAATGAGAGTAAACAAAGATTGATAAATCTACCAAAGGGTTTATGAACTTACCTTCTATTTGAAAAACTGACAAGCGCTTTGAGTTTATATGCGAAATTTTCTGTTTAAAGGTATATCTTGGGATTTCTTCGACTCGTATTCTAAAGGCTAAAAGAAATGAGAAATTAAATTTCGTAAAGGAAGCTTGCAAGGCCTTGTGTCTTTATCCACTAGATAGATTTATTTCTAAGGCTTCGAGAAAAAAAAATTAGTAAAATCGCAAGATATATATCGAAATTTTGGACTGAATTTAAGCTCGTATTTCAGAATGCTGACTTTATTAAAATTTAGGAAATTTCTTTACCTTGTTTTAAGCCACACTGAATCTGAAAAAAATCTTTTCTTGAATCAATCTTCCTTATCGAAACAACGATTCAAAACTAGAATCAGCTATACGGGAGAAAAAAATCGATAGATTTCATTAAAATTTTGAACAGAATCCCAGTATAGAATGTCCATTCTTTCGCATGCTTATCCGATAATTTATTGTGAAGCTTAATAAGCTAAATAAATTAAATTCATTAACCGCTTAACTGTTTTGCCCGAGTGCCATACGTGCATCGATTTATCGAATTTTGATAGCCATTAGCAAAAAATAAATCATTCCTCAATATTAAAATTACTTCGAATACATAGATAAGTCAAGTATTCAACGGATTTCCATTTGAATCAAAATAAGAAAATATTCCAAAAATAGAAGGTGTCGTCTTATTAGATAGTAAAGAATATAAAACAGTTAAGTGCTTAATAATGTTTGATACTAAAATTGCAGAACTCTCAAAATTTTGGCGAAATCATTGAAAGAAAGTGTCAGAAATGGGTACTCGATTCTCTTATTTCAGCCTTAACAGTTTCTATAACAGTTTCTATTCGGTCGTTTAAAATCTGCTTCACGCATTCTCAAAATAGCATTTATTCCCAAAATTACGCCGCATTTGTAAATAAAAACAGCAGACTCATTAATCATCAGATTTGGGCCAATTGTATAAATGTTCTTGCTAAGACAGTGAATTCATTAGAAATATTAAATTTCAGGGAAATGAGACTTTTTATATTAAGTTTACACTTCTTATTCTCGATAAGACTGCAAAATTTTTTAATGCTGTTAACGTAGTTATTACATGTTAATAGCTTGATTTGCTACCTTTTGAATTGCACATTTATTAAAATATCATACGTTAATTTAATTTCTTTAAAACTAGAATACATTTATGTTTTTTTAAATAATAGATTGCGTTCCGATAGGGAAACTATACTATAGGTAGTGCCAATTCTTAAAAGTAAATATTGAGGGTTTTTTTTTTTTTTCCTTTTTTTTTTTTTTTTTTTTTTTTTTGAAAGAGACAGAATTATTTATATCGAATATTGGGACTCGATTCTTTTTGTTTGTTTTATTTAATCTAATATAGTGATTTGAAATAATAATGCTGCATTCAGGTAAGAATATTTTTCAGTATTGGTATGATGCAATTTTTGATATATCATATTGGTTTTTATGTTATTCAAGGAGAAACGATCGAATTTTATATTCAACAAATTTTTTACTTAAAATCATTTAGAATGACTTTAATCTAAAAAGGAAAACCAAATGTATCGATACCTTCGAAGAGATAAATTGCCCACTTCAATATATCCTGTGATTAGAACTTTAATTTTTACATTTTCTGATATGAAAATCATAAAAAGAAAAAATTATGTTCTGCAGACGTTTAGTCAAAAAGAATTTGATATATAAATTCTATAATTTTCTTTACATATTATTCAGTTAATTAAAAGCTGCAATTTTCAGAGCATTTAAGTTTTATTAAAATTGTCAAAAAAAATATAAGCATGATAGTATTTTAATGAAATTTCATTTGAAAGTGTATCTAAATCTTTATATGGTATCGCTGAAGGAAGCAATTTATCGCATCTTTATGCCAAGAAAGCATACAATGCCGTTTCGTTGATTGTTTTCTATAGAAATGTCAGACTTGAAATATCACTTCAGCAACGCACTAAAAGAGATTATACGGTTGTTGTTGTTTTAATCGTACGGTTGATACAGATTTGATAAAAAAAAAGAATGGAAAATATATATAGGAAAATCCTTCCATATAAATAAAATAGTAGGACAGACTAATTCATAGAATGCCAGAAAATTCTTGAACATTTAACAAAAGTATGTAAAAGAATAATTGAGTATAATGGCCTTTATTCGATACTGGTTTATTCGATATGGTTCATAAAGTTTCATTTCACAGGATTGTTTTTCTCAGACTTCAATAGATGGCGCAATGCATGGTCTAATGTTGATTTAACGAGAAAATTTCTTTTAATAATCATATCAGACGATCTAAAAAATTAAATTCCTTAGAATTTTTTTTTCATGCAGTAATTAGAAAAGAATGTATCAAATGTTCTGCAGTAATGCGCAAGGTTTAAATCAATTTATCACAACTGTTATTAAATTCATGATTCTTGAAACGCTTACAAATATATAGCCTAAAATTCAGTATCGCTTGAATACATATACTATGTACTATCAAAAGATCTCAAGATATTGAGATTTATTAACTTTAGCAATTCTAGCTTAAATATTTATTATTTTTTTGTTGCAATAATCCAAGATTTCATGAACATCTTGCTTAAATGCGCTACAATACAGCTTCAATTTTCATGCCATTTTCTTTACAACAAGACGACAATAATGCAACTGAAATTGACTAACTTCATTCAAATCAAACTCCAAAATCACCACTATCTCCTATAGATTTTTAACCATAATAGGAATAGCTATCACTTTGCGCTAATTATTTTTTTTCACTTTTTAAAAACGAATGGCTCGTGCTGTGTTCGAACCCAGCATGAACTTACCGAATCCGGGCATTCCCACTAAACAAAGCCCATTGTTGCGTTGCTAAACAATGAATAGCGTCACGTGCGTTAGGGGTCAAAGATTTAATTAAAGCCATTTTAAAGAATGAATAATTAATTAACCCGTATTGACTGCATAATAAAAAATAAAAAAAAGCGCGTCGAGTAAAAATTAAAGAAAAACACGATGAAAAATTAACCCATTGACGTCTTGTTTTGAATGCAGGCTTTAGAAATATTTGCTTTAAAGGGTTGTGACACTGAAATTTTTGCGCTTTTTTTAATGTGAAAGTGGTAATAATAATATTTAATCTTGTGTGAAATGCATTGTTAAATATTATGAAAGATAAATGGCATTTGCTTTTTGAAACTTTCACTCTTATTTCAAGTGTTTCGCTTGAAATAAGATGTATGTAACAGGTATAAGGCCTTGTTGGCAGAAAAAAAAATGGGCATATTAGTTAATATACCTATTTTTACTACAAAAATATGTATTGCAAAATAAGCGCCGTAAAGATAAAGCTAGTGTAGAATCTGATATAAAGTATCAAGATCCTGTAATTCAAAATTTTAAAAAAAATGTGCCTTAAATGCTATTTATGATATTGGACTATGAATTACAATTCTATTCAAATCAATAATATAAATTTAATTAACAATTTGAGTAAATTTTAAAATGAAATATATTTTTAAGTGAAAATTAAATGATTATTTCGTGCACAATATTTCATGCGTAAACTGTACTGAAAATACTGGGTATGCACAAGGTATGCAACGTCTAATATTTATAGATTCGGATAGAACACGTTGGGACAAGTATTTTGATGTATAACTCGTGGGATTCTCTAATATAGAGTCATAGTCTAATTTCCCACATGCTATACATCAAAATACTCATTTTAACGCTTTCTATCCAAATTTGTAAAAGACGTTGCATACCTTGTGGGGCACCCTGTAGTTAATTTCCATGTTGTGTGAAAACCATTTCGAGACTTTTTATCTTCATAAAACTAATTAATTTACATAAAATATCTGCCTTAAATTATAAATTTACAAAAATTATTTTGAAAAAATAATTTTTTTTCACAGCTAAACTTGAATTTTTATTTTTTCCTTGCGTTAAAATAATCGCAACTTTTTATATGTTCCATACTAATTTTTTAATAGTTTAGCTTTTTAATAATAATTAATGCCAAAACGTTGATGTTATTTGAGTCATATCTGCGATTCTGCCCTACTTTCTAATCAGATGATAATTTTTCCTGTATAGTTAAGACATTGTTAAGAAAAAATCATCTAATTAGAGAAAAAAAAAACTGAAGCACAAACATATATCAAAACGGCGAGTTCGCTAAATTACATGAAAATTATGTGCATTAATACGTCAAATGCGAGTTTTATTTGGATAAAGTATGTTCGAGTCTTGTATCATAGTGTAATAGAACACTTACGATCATGTCTTAATAGATGATATATATATATATAACTTTTGAATGAAAAGGTAACATGATACATTAAATAGAACTTTAAAAGTATAAAGTTCGTTTTTTTTAAAATTACAAATAAGTTTAGAACATTAAAGAATCCAATTTATAAAAAAAATGAGGAAGGCAGAATCGTAAAAACATCCTTCCTAGATAAATATTTCTAAATTAATTTATTGATTTAAAAAAATTACTTTAAATCATATCTAAAATTATTCTTAGATAATGGAATAATAACACAAAAAGAAATAATAATATAATTTATCTAAAAAAAAAGCTATCAAATACTTTCAACATAAAAATTTACAACCTTACAATACTTTCAACAAAAATTTTTACCTGGTATTAAATATCTTTAATACCAGGTATCGCCCTCCGTTTATAGCATTATATAACTCACCAAATCCAGATATACCACATTTTATATACCCCTTAAAAACCCTCGCACACAGCCCGATACCATCTAAAACACATCATTTCAGTTTATATCCCACTAGCAAACACCACCCACAAAATAATACTACACCAACCCCTCAATTGAATCAAATCGCATCCAATATCACATTACGCGGCGTTCGCGGAACTATTTTACTACGCGACAGAACAGCATCGCCCCTAATAGCCCGAGGCAGCGAGGTGCACTTAAGTCGAGCCGGGAAGCGGTCGCCTGACACGCGGCGTCGCAAGCGGTCGGCGGCGGTAGAGATTGGAGAGCCATTACCGGTGGAGAATATCGACGGCGGGGGTAGGCTCTTTTAGCCCGATAAACGGTTCGGTTCGACACGGGAGGTTAGTTGCGTAAAACAGCCGTGATTGCTTAGGGGTTGACATAAGTAGTGTACTCGTGCGCAAGAATGATCATGCGTGTGATTTTTTAGAACAGTAATTCATCTATAATAGATTTTTTCAGTGAATTAGGTATTTTTTAATTTAAATTCATGCCTTTTAAATCATATAATAGTATTCCTTTCATTGAAATCATGATCACAAATGTAAATGGCGGTATATATTTGGATAAAAGACTCGTCGATAGCAATTTTATGCAATTATCCAAATTTCTTTAAAATTTAAATTAGTGCTAATTTTTATTTGAGAAAAACGAGAACGTTTTAGTTGCTGATTGATTAATAATAAAAGAAATTTTATCAATAGTTATTAATAAGTTGCCTTCTTAAATTAATTATCTTAAATAAAAAAATTGTCATATAAAATTTCGGTATTAATCATTAATTCTCCTTGGAAAATACTTATACCATCAAAAAGATATGATTTATTTAATAATATTTTTTTAATTGTATTTAAGAAGAAGAAAAAATTACTATAGAGAACTATAAAAAATGATGGTTTGGGTAAGCGTTGATTTTATGAGGATTTTACTTTATTTTTCACTTAGAAAAGGTAATTTTAATTCTTGAATTCAAATGTTACTGTATGATGCAAAATTATATTATAACGAGCGTTCTCTATAAAAACAATTTTCATTTGTTAATTTTAATTAATTATGAAAAAAATATTAGAGGCCTCGTCAGTATTTATTATACTAGAGAATCATCATGTTAAAATAATAATGATTTGCAATAATTGATCTTTATCACCAGAATTAAAAAAGAAAAAAAAAGATTTATATGCAAGTTTTTATTGTTTTATTACTGTAAGTAAACAGTAATACAATAATTGCGCGTGTACGATCTACGTATACATGTTCAAATATAAAAATATTTTTGAAATATTCTAATCTAATAATTATTTGATATCTTCCTATAACTGTTGAGAGAGGTCTTGAGCACGAGCGCGTGAAATAAATAGAGGCAATTTATCTTATTTTTAAGTATAATATAAATTTAATTAAAAGTACGCATTTTAGTTTTATAAAATACCTATCATATCTCAATCACAAGCAGAGAATATGGAATTTACATAAAATGGATGAAAAATGTCGTAAGAATGGAATAAAAAAAATTTATAAACTTTGTTGCTTTCCTATCACAAAAACTTTATTCATTTAAAATAATAAACACAATAAATTTAATACTTTTTTCATTGGCGATTTGGTAGTTGGTGTGGTTTATTTTAGAATTTTAAACTAAGTATGAACATTCAAACTCCATTTTTTCTATCAAAAATTTCGAAATTTTTCCAAGATTCAAACAAAATCATGGGGCACAGGCTGAATTTTCGCGTTTCTGAAAACTTTCAAAACTTAAGTTCGAAACTGTGCATTTCGAAGTGTTTTTTTTTAATATTTAAAAGATATTGTTTGACATATAGATAAAAAAAAATGTCGAGAATAGATTGACTTAAAAAGAACTGAAATATTTACGAATAACTAATTGAATTACATTTTAAATCAAAGCCAATGATCGTTATTTCAAATATAAACAAATTTAAATCAAAATAAATATTATAGCTTCAATTTTGAGAGGTGTTTGTTCCTTCTGTTACACATTGTTAACAATAATTAAATTTTTTTATTTCTTACCGATTTGACTAATTTCAGGAAATCATGAAGTTAAATTATGAGAATCAATACACTATAAAAAAAAATTATATCAGATTAGGCGAACATTTTACGATTACTAAAAATTAAAAAGGTAATTTTAATAATTTATATTCTTTAGAATAAGCAGTCTGCTTTCTTTTTTTATTTTTGATACTGTCAAGATCCTTTGAAGAAGAATTTACAAATTATTTTACAATTTTCGATTTCTAGAAGTTTGTCATAAAACACCTTTATATATAATAATTACTAAATATAAATCTAATGATAATAACATCTGTTAATAGTGCCTTTTTTATAAATAATAATAAATGTTCGGCTGTATTTATAAGAATAGACACCACAAGAATAATCTTACATTTTATTTGCACAAAAATCTGTTACCTTAAAAATGATGCGGCCTAATATCAAATTTAAAATATCTAAACTATTCATTTCTAGCATCTAAAATATCAATCTCAAATTCAATCTATAATTATTTCAACTATTACTGACGGCTGCATATAAACTTATCGATGTATTAAAAATATATTGTTATTCTTTTCAGATTTATAAAACAATAAGTTCTTATTAGATTACCTATTTTTATCGATGTCCCTCATAAATTAGAAATATTAAAGAAAATATGCATTTACTTAAATAAATCTATAAAGCAATTTAAGTACAACAAGCGTTCAAGCAAATACATTATAGTGAATAGCTTATAAGCCAGTTAAGAGCTACACTGCACGAGCAATTGTTTTTGTATTATGGTCATGTTACTGAATTGCGAACCACAAGGTCCCAGGTTCTATCCTCGCTCATATCAAATTCACCACAACATCAAATTTTTGTATATTTTCTGTTTTCTATGTATTGCCATCTATCTGTAGGATTTCATTTTGATTTCTATCTCATTTTTTCTTATTTTGACCTGTTGCCAAAGAAGTTAGGCTCCGAAAAACTAATTTTATGCTTTAAATCTGACAGAAAGACAAAATTGGTGAAGTCAAAATTCATAAATGTCATCAATACAACATGGGGTTTAAAATCTTAAGGCGAAATCCAATCGTCTTATAAAATATACAAAAATAATTCTGATAAAGATTTATAGAACTCTCATTTAACTCTGTTAGATATATAATAACTCAGTAAATATAGCATAAAAATATACAAATTAAATATAAATTAAAAAATATACAAATTAAATATAAATTAAAAAATATACAAATTAAATATAAATTAAAAAAATATACAAATTAAAGTATCCAACTCGTACTTGAATACTAAATTCGCAGACGAGTTTCAATTGAGTTGTACATAGTTTAGCTGACACGCGTACAAATGATTTTTTTTCCCAATCATGAAAAATTACGGGGTGGACCAGGAATGAAGGACGAAGTTCTTCCGTTAATTAACTTCGACGACGACTCGCAACCGTGGGAGGGGTGGACCAAAGTTTAGAACACACCGTGCGATTACCTGCTGCAAGCGATTGAACCCGGATATTTCACTTAGAACGACTTCGCCCATCTTCCCAAATCGTCTGCTCCAGTTGCTTGTTGCCAAATTTTTAAAAGTAAACTGTAAAATGGGTGGTGGAAAAAATGATACTTATTCTATTTATTATTTTTTTTCTTTCCATTTGTTTCAAAGGTGTTTCTTTGCGATGACAATAATGCGCGACTTGATTTACGGTCGCAGTTAGGTAAGTTTGCTCGCTGAAAAACCTTGAGTTTCAAGGTTTTTTTGCCAGAGACATTTCCGGCTTAGGCGAATAGTTAAAAGTACAGACAGATAAATATGTTACTACTCTTTTAAAGCTGATTGCTCAAATTTGTTTTTCGGATTAGAACTTGAAATTCTAAAAGATTTCAAATTAAATGAACGCAGTTTTTGGTTCTGAAATTGGAATTTCTAAGAGATTAAATTTTATGCACAATGGACACAATAAAGGGCTCTAACAAATAAATGCAATATGTCTAATCCAAATGAAGTTAAATGTACTTCTTTTTTATTTTAATGTTATAAAATTGGCATCTGAACGAACGAAAAATCGAATTGTTTTAGGGGGTGAAAGAAGAAGACAGTTAACCCTTTTAGCGATAATTTGATAATAAGTTATAATGATATTTTAACTGCCCTAACAATTTTTAATATTCTTATATATGCTCGCAAAAAGATGTAAATTTTATTTCCATCTTAGGGCAATTTTTTATGCACGATTTTTTGTGATTTCCTTCTTTAATAATTCCTATAGATTTGAAAATACTGACTTGAATATCTAATAAATAATATCTTATAATTTAAAAAAAATATCAACAATATGAATTTCTTTTAAAAATTTGTAAATTTGTGCTAGTTGTATTATTTTACAGGAGATGAAATAAAATATTTCTCACAAACAGGCAAACTAAGAAATGAAATAGGCTAGAAAACAGTATTGGATTGATAAATATCCAAAATAATGGTTTAAGAGCTGTTGGCAATTACCTAGGGTCTCCAGATCTATTTTAAATAGTTTCAGAGAAATAATAAAGAACGTTCACTTGAATTTATTCCAATAAAATTGTTTACATTTCGGAAAATTATTAACAAAGAACGTTTCTTCAAATTTATTCCAATAAAATAGTTAAAATTTTGAAACATTATTAACAAAGAGCGTTCGCTCGAATTTGTACCAATAAAATAGTTTAAATTTTGGAAAATTATTCCAAGAGCATTCATAACTAATCACATTTTACAAATTTTATTTGTTTTATAATTCTAAAAAAATGCGATGCTTTATTAACAAATTTATGATCCTATAATTTAATAGTAAACTGATTGTTTTAACGAAATTATAATTCCGTTTACCATTTTTTGTCGTTGTTTTCAATTACTTTTAAATGTTTATTTTTTTAATAAGCAATATACAGAAAACTTGATGAAAACTATCCGAATTTAAATTATTTGTTATTGTAATTTGTCACAATTTACTATTTTAACCTGCTTATATAGAAATTAAAATAAAATTTTTGAATCTTGTTTTGAGTATTATAGACTTCTAAGAGTCCCTAAAAAACCTGATTCAGACCTTCTAAAAATATTATTAAATTCGAATGGAAACGAAATTTTTTTTTATAAAATTATAAATATATTAGCAATGATATCAATATAAGAATCTCTTGGTAATGCAGCAATCGACGAACAAAATTGGACAGATACAAGCATGATTTCCAATTGTGTTTATTCAAATTTCACATTGTGTTTCCTAATTGCAGAATGTCAGGTTCATTACGCTTTTATCGTTTATTTTGCAAATGACCAATTAGAAAATAAAATTAGAATTAAATGGAACTTATAAGACATTTGTGACAAAAGAATAACTATGTGATTATTTATTAAAAATTTTAAAATACGCTGAACTAATGAAAATAGAATGCTAAACTTACTACATTTGCGATTTTTTTATTAAACGAGTTAGATAAATGTATTCATTCGGAATTTGTTTTAATTTTTTCTATCTTAAGTATTCTTTTTTTTTCTCTCCAGTTTTTCAAAATATAAAAAATTACAAAAGGAATTTTTTTTAAAAAAGTGCAAAACAAATATTTTTAATGTGGTATGTTTATTGAAAAAAATCGCTAAAAGGATTAGAAACTCGAACGCCTTTCTTAAAAAGGAATAACGAAGCTAAATTTGAATGCTCAAACAACCATCATAGCATGAAACTATTTTTTTAAGTTTTATTAGTATGTTTTTATTTTATTTTTAAAATCTACTCTAAAATATATAGTCATGGGAAAGGTCACACACACGCACGAATGCGTTTAATATCGTCACAATAGTAATGGATATGAATCCAATAATGACAAATATTGTTGTAAAAATATTCTCTAATTAAAAACGTTTTTAAAAATTCATTAAAATTAGAGAATAATCCTGGCATCAATGAAAAACTTATTCTTTAAAGTGGCATAAAAATGTTTTTTCATACATATATTTGTTCCAATATCGTTGAGAAAAAATGTAAACATTTTAATTAACTTTAATTAAAAATAAAATTTTAATTTTGAAAACCTTTTCCTTAGAGAATACCTGTTGCTCACGAAACAACTACGTACCAAATTTGGTAATCACCTGAAATTTTTTTATCATGCATGTACTTAAGACAATAACCCACCTATAAACATTATCCTGTTTTACATTATTATTACATGTCAAAACGTTATTATTATCATAAACATTATACTTTATGAATTTATAAGAGAAAAAAAAACTATCAGAATCCTTTTTGTTTAGTTGAATTCAAATCAGCCATTACAATCCTGAAACGGTTTAGGGAATACAGCTCAGAGCTGCTGTATTTCAATGAATAAACAGAAAAATATTTTTTCTCATTGAAAGTCAACAGACTTTTGTTTTTCATAAAGGAAGCAACATAATTTTTTGATAAACTTCTAAAAAAATTAAATATATCAAACTATCAATTTCCTTTTATGCATTCTTTTTAATACTAAAAATTCAACTAATTTAAATTTCATCCGAACTTTACAAACTGTATACGCGTGGATTTTTATTATACATTTTAAAATCATATAAAGCAAAACAGTAAAATAAATTGCAATTAAATATCTTTTTATCTATAACTGACTACTTCTTTCAGAGATGAAATAAAGTACTACTAATAAAAAAAAAGTATTACTATTCAATAACTTAAAAGAGATCCACGATTTACTCACAATTCTTATTCGTAATTTTTTTGTTAATTTCAGCTAAAATGTAGTTATTTATTAAATCCACAAAATCTGCTATTCAATTCAAGAAAACTTTTAAATCACCAGCAATATAATATTTATCAAACGATTTCTAATATCTTTACCTTTTTATTTTTAACTGTGCAAAGTATTTTTTAAAATCTTCAGACGATTTATTGAAATTCAAAAATAAACTTGGCTAGGTATTTATTTTATCATACCACATCAAAGTTAAATTTATTAGGATAATAATTTAACTTTCCGAATTTCCAAAATCATTCTTTTTTTTTTTTCCCGATGTCTGGTTTGCAAATAAATTTTTTGTCTCACGAACGTTTTAAAAAAAGATGCTTTAAAATCATTTCAAAGGGTAAAATCATCAACATCAAATTTTATTAATGATAGCCCAATTCTTTTTTCTAACTGCATTTGTTAAAAGAAAAAACAATAAGCAGATCTAAATGAACATGGAAAACATATTAATCCAGATTTTACAATAAATCAATTTCGTGTGTGTCGTTTCAGCCTTTTAATCTAAAATAACGAGGTTAACATGCTAATTTACAAAGCGTATTTAAAATTTCCTTCATAAAACCTTCATAAAGAAAAGATAAAAGCATGTTACGTTTAACTAAGAAATCGTAAATAACGCCATGACTGTTAGCACCTTCTTGGAAAAGATAATTTCTTTGTTGTTGCCAACAGTGCCCATCTAATGATAATATATTGTATCGTTCTGTTTATTTCTAAAGAATTGTAGTTTTGATACTTTTTTAACTACTATTTCACGAACAAAACATATTTCGTCACCACATAACTGAGTTATGCCACTCTTTTTTACTTCAAATATTATGAGTAGTTGAAAATAAGAGATCATCCGCTTGATGTCATTTATCCATGCAAAGCAAACGTGGGGGCAGAACAATCATATTGAGCCCCAGGCGTCATATACTTTCGGTACGCTTGTTATGATTATTATTAAATGTTTAAAAAGAATACATAAGATATTTGATATTTTAAAGCTAATATTTTCATTTCTTGGTTAATCCAAATTAATTTCTTTTACTTTGTTACCAGAGAAGAAAGAAATACTTTACTAATTGGCTAAACTTCTGAAGATACTTGTATCGTCAAATCATAACTAAATATCTGGAAAAAGGAATTAGATAATTGTTATTTTTCAAGTATAAAACTTCAAAATCATTTATTATATATATAATTATTGATATAAATATACAAATATTTATATAAATAAATACTGCAATGAAATTTGGCTTATCCGATATTCGTCGGTAAATTTAATTTTTTTTCCTCTATAGTCCCTTAAGTTTTCTATTAGCATAATCTTGAAATATCGACTGTAATCCGAATTTATTTTGTGTTGTTTAAAATCAAAGCTATAAGTTGCAAGGGATATTATTTTTAATAGAAAATGTTTTTATTAGATTAAATACGTCAGTTCTATTTTTTTTTATATATAATCTAAAATATGTTCTATTATACGTCAGTTCTATTTCTGTATTATTTGGCTCTTAACACCCCTCCCCACAAAAAAAAAAAAAAAAACAATGCTTTTAACAAAAAATTATCACTTTAAAAAGTTTTGAACACATTAGATATGAGCTCTACTGTTTATTTGTCAGTGTAATGTTCGAACTCTTTCTCTTGTATATCACTTATTTATTAAATATATATACTCATTTCTTTACGACACCTACTGTTGTTTTTTTAATTATAATTTTTATGCTACTTATTAATACAACTTTACAACTTATTTAATGTTATTAAGTACTATTTATTAAATATGTTAAATAAAAAAAATCTTGACTCCTATTTTAGCTAAGTGTCATTTTTTTTTTGTTGTATTCATTTTTAGACCCTATTTTTTATGGTAAAATTTTTGGCAACGGATTTGTGAATAAAACGAACTGATACTACAGATTCACCTCTTTCAAATTAGTCAGATGCCATTACACATAAATACAACAATTTATTTGCCAAGCAAGATGAAATAATTTTTGAATGATTTAAAAATACTTGTTAATCTAATCTTATCTAAAACATCCTCAAATAAAGTAATACCAAGTTGTAGTAATTTACTATTGGCCCATCAAGCGACCTGACACATCACCAGGACATTGTAGCAAATCTTCTCAGGTGAACCACACATTATAAACACCTCACGTGAGGAGATAAAAAAAAATAACAATAAACGGCAACGTAATCATACCTATCAGAGTCCGCGGCCCTGAAGGCACGCTTTGGGAAAGGATGGTAAGGGGGGGGGAACCACAAAAGAACCGAACACTGCTCTCTCCAACACCTTTTCCCCGATACAAATGATTCTTAGCCTTTTAATGACTTTTTTTCCCGAATGTACCCACCCCCTCAATTGCCATTAACCCGTGGGCCAACACCAGAATGGGCCGCCCCGAGTACATACTTTCACATGACGGTCATTAGGGGCTTTCGGGCTCTTCCCATCCGAATTCGAAACGTGAGCTTGGGGAAAGAGGACAGACCCGGAGAGCTTCGTGGATTTTTTAACGACCAGCGTGTTTTGCGGGGCGGATTGCAAAGTTTAATGAAAATAGAGCACGTTTTTATGAGTCTGGAGGAGGTTTTGGGATATTTTTAGCCACTTCTGGGATGTAGAAGCATTTGGAGGAAATTCAACTTGAAAGTAGTGCATTGTATCAGGATGTTCTTGAAGTAGCTTACTAATCAGTTGGCGAGAATTCAATTTCAGTGATCACGACTGAAATATTTAACTGATGCAGAAGAAGTGCCATGTTTCCTCTAATAAGTAACAATTGTTCTCTTTTTTTTTTTCCTTTTTTTTTAAATTTCCTCTCATAAGAACCAGTAAAAGATAAGTAAGAGAAATCTTGGATGGGTTACAAAAGTATATAAAGCAAAAACTATAAATATATAAAGTATAGAAACAAAATATCTATAATTATTCAATCCTTTGCACTCAGAAAAGTAATTCGATTTATTCACTTAAGACAAGTATTTGCTCATTGCACCGAAATATTTAAATATAATTGTTTTAATTTATATTTTCCCGAATTATTTTACGCATCTTCTTACATTTTTTAGGCATTTTTAACAATTAAAATAAACAAATAAAACGCCAAAATGATGCACCGTCTTGAATGGCGAGTGACAGTCACTATCCGAGTGCAAAGGGTTAAATTAGAAATGCTGGAGTTCAATCGTCTAAAGAACTATAGATAAAATAGCAACTTTGATGCAGGGTTTAAAACCCTGAAACTTACTGTAAGGCCTCTGACACACGCATTGCTTCCATAACTTCACATGGAAAAAAAAATTTACTTCATTTCGAAAATCGTACGACATTAGTTATTTCTCAGGATCCGACATATGGCGCGATTTATGGCCTGATGATGATTCAAGAGTGAAATTTTCTCATTAAATCATCGTCATGGTATAAATCGCGCCATCTATCGAATCCTGAGAAATAACAATGTTCTAAAATAAAACTTTGAGTCATATTAGTAATATGTAGCATCGAAGATATGACATTATCTCTACTTATTCTTTGACGAAATTTTGTATTGTGGCAGGAATTTTTCGGACCCCTGCACTGAAAAAACATTCGATCACGAAATTCTGCTAAATGATGAGGGCTTAAATGTCTCTTGAATTGAGCGGAAATGACCCTTTCAGTGTTGAATTTGTTTGTCTATGAATATAATTACTCGAAAAGAGAAAGAACTAGTTATTAAAATTTGTTCTGTTGTCTTTACACCAACATTTTAACTTTGTGTCCAGTTTTAAAAAAGTCGTCCATCTGCCTGTCTATCCGTCCGTACACTTGCTAGAAGGAAAACCAGAAAGAAACAGACCAGTTGAGTTTGGCGTAGGATTTTATATCCGTAGATGGAACATAGTTCACGCTAGATCAATCAATTGGTTGATTATTGTATTTTCGGTCTATCTTTTCTCATATATGCGAACGCTAATATTCAAAATTGCAAATGGATAAGATAGATGACCTTCGTTTTAAAATTGAATATCGAGTTAAAATTCTGTTCAATCAGTCAAAAAGATGAGACCTAAATACATAATCAATCGGTGCAAGTGGTAGAATGAATATTTAGCTAGTAAACCTCAGTACAAAAAAGCTATAATAAATCAAAATACGGACTCGTAAAGGGATTAATTTACGGTCTAACACTTAATGACAAAGAAGTTATATATTTCCTGCACAATATAATCATCGTTCTTTCCCTAATTTCTTTTCTTTTTCACTTTATTTATTCACTTATTCAAAGCACACCAAGAGAAACTATTGTAAATCTTAAGTAATTTGAACTCGAAATTTTGACGAATCTCTACGTTTTAGACCTCCCTTGGTCCTAAAAACACATTTTTGATATTATACTTTTGTCTGTCTGTGAGTATGCGAGCTCAAAAACGTCTTCAGCTAGACAGATGAAATTTGGTATATTTTGGCATTTACACCAAATTCGTAGATTTCTATCAAGTTTTGAACGAAATTCTTTCAGAAGTCAGTCTGTCCGGTTGTCCGAATGTAAGTTAACACAATAAACACAAAAAGAAGAGAGCTGGTTAGAAAAAATTTTATTTTTAGCATTTTAAAGTTTAGCCTTCCAGTTTTAGCATTTTAAAGTTTAGCATTGCAGTTTTGGCATTTAAAGTTTATATAATCAATTTTAGTACGAAATACGTCAAAATGTTGACCGTTTATTGGTCTGTACAGTTACAGGTATGTAAACGCGATAGCTCAAAAATGCAACAACTAAAATATATGAAATTTGCTATGTAATTTTAAGACTATAATTATAGTTATGTATCCTATTTTAGCTTCATTCGGTTGGGAAAAATAAATACAAAATACATTTCAATGTTCTGATGCTTAATAGTCGCATTTCAGCGATTAATCGCCAAAAACATCGCTTAAGATCGCACTCTAATTATTTCATTTGTAATTACTATTTTATTTTTTTTACCAATGGCATATAATTAACAATACACAAATACATTAATAAGTGAATATATGAGACGGTTTCGAGATTATTCCCCCTGGTCTTAAAAATAAGTGATAACACAAGATTGAAAGGTCAAGTAGCATCCTTCCCAATTATACTTCTGAATAGGAACCTAATAAACTTTAAAATTACAGATATCTTAGAATAAAATCTTGCTCTCAGAGTCGGTAATTAATTTTCAACTTAATAAAACTTTATATTCATGACGGACGTTGTTCAAATTCACGGATACTTTTTATGGTCATAAGACACTTAAAAACGCCGCATAAGAAAATTATTTATTTAGAATATTATTATTTTAATCTTGTTATTACAAACTTATTTCAGCATTTGGTAATTTACAATGATTTTTGCTTTACTACAAATCGGTCACAG
>JAPMOR010033610.1:206031-248096 GCA_026543865.1 Argiope aurantia
CCACTATCCCTAATAAAATATTTTTAGAAATGTTATTTTTTGGAAATTGGAAATATCACTGTCAGATTAAAAGTGGACCCCAAAATGGCAAGTACATATTTAATATAAAAATTGACCGTTACTGATATAGTAACTGAATGCACCTCAATAAATATTTTATTTGGAATATAGTGATGTGTAATATACGATAGAAATAAAAGAACTTTATTACAAGGCGCGATTCTAACGCATTCGGTTAAATGCGTTATAAGAGTCGTGCCACCAGCGGGTGCAGTTAGACCACTAGCTAAATATTCCAGTAATGATTCAATAAGATCAATAATAAATGTTTAATATGACATAACATAGTACGCTAAAAACAAAAGAAAATGATTAGAATGCGCGACTCTTCTAACGCATTCATTTAGATTCGGCAGAAGAATCGCGCCACCTAGGTGCCAAGTTAGACTACCAGCTAAATATTCCAGTAATGATTCAATAAACACAACAATAAAATATTTAATATGCCTTAATATAGCATAATAGAAACAAAAGAATATTATTATAATTCGTGACTCTTCTAATGCACTCGGTTTGATACTTTAGGAGAATTTATGCAGCCACCGCTCCACCAGCTGAATATTCCAGTAGTGATTCAGCAACAACAATAATAAATCTTTAACATGCATTAGTATAGTACACTAGAAACAAAAGAAAATTATTTTAAGGTACGATTCTTCTAACTTATTCGGTCTTAGAAGAGTCACGCCACCAGTACTCCAAGTTAGACTACCAGCTAAATATTCCAATTATGATTCAATAAAAACAACAATGAATGTTTAATATGACTTAATATAGTGCGCTATAAACAAAAGAATATTATTACAAGTGACTCTTCTAACGCATTCGGTTTGATACTTTAAAAGAAACACGCCACCAAGGTCCTATGTTAGACCACCAGTTAAATTTTCCAGTAATAATTCAATAAAATCAATAATTAATGTTTAATATGACATAATATAGTACGCTAGAAACAAAAGAATATTATTAAAAGGCGCGACTTTTCTAACGCATTCAGTTAGATAGAAGAGTCGTCCCAGATTAGACCACCAGCTAAATATTCCTGTAATAATTCACTAAAAATAATAATAAATCTTTATAATATGCCTAAATAGAGCACGGTAGAAACAAAAGAATATTATTACGAGGTATGGCTCTTCTAATGCATTTAATTATATGTGTTTTAACAATCGCGCCACCAGAGCACTAAGTTAGACCAATAGCTAAATATTCCAATAGTAATTCAATAAAAACATCAATAAATCTATAAAATGCCTTAATATAGCAATATAGAAAGAAAAGAATATAATTACAAGGCATGATTCTTCTAACGCATTTAGTTCGATACGTTAGAAGAATCGCGCCACCAGCGAGCCATGTTAGACAACCAGATAAATATTTCAGTAATGATTCAATAAATGTTTAATATATCTTAATATTATTAACACTCCGATGAAGATTTTCTGTTATAGATTTAGAATTGATTCGTGTCTGAAGTAATTTGAAGAGGGGGGGGGGGGAAATGATGCTCAGTATATCATCAAAAAGTTTTTCCGGTCAGTATATGGTCAAAACTGACCATGTCTGCACTTCAAAAGTTAAGCTCCCTTCGATAAAACTGATACAAGTTCCAATAAATAAGAACATAAAGAATAAAAAAGAGCACCCAGACGGTTTTTCCCAACCTATCCAGAATCATCTGCAATTCTTTAAGCCACAGCGGAAACTTTCGCTCAAACGATTTTTTTCCCCCACTCCCGTTCCAATTTTTTTTCTGTCCAATGATTCTCATTACAGACATGATGAGAATCTCCATTGTACAGAATCCGGGGATGGACAGTGGCGATCAGTATTCTCCATCTGTTTCGATTTATCTTTTGCACCACCCTCGGTTCCGAGCGAACAAAAGATACCCAGGGAGGGGATGCTCGGATACCCCGAGAGATAATTCACTTCATGGGTTCATAGATTTTTTTTCTTCCTTCTCCATCACATCCCCGGCGTTTTTTTCGCTACTATTCCATTAATAAGCTGATATATTCTTTTTTCCGGCGGAAAGCCTAGTTAAGGAGCGAGAATTCTGGGAAATGAACTTTGGGAATTGTAGCCAGATTCCAATTGGTTAGATTTTAAAATGTTTGTAGTTTGAAAAACTTCAAGGATAATAAGTTAACGAAATAGATATTCAAATTTCGTATTTGGAACTCATTTTCAAAGGTTTATTTTAAGAACGAATGCGTCAGTTATATCATATTTTATTAAAATTTCTGAATTTGTGCTATCATAAGTTTTGAATTAAAGGTACTTTTTTAGCCCTCTTTGCACATATTTAGTAGCAATAAAGGATTCATTTAGGCAAGAATCACATTTAAAATACTAAAATTACTGAATTTGAGTTATAGTCAGTCTTCAATTAATTGTACCTATTAGGAACTCTTTTTTTTACACATGCTTAGTTGAAACACTGAAGTCATTTATATAGGAATCAAGTTTAGCCCATTAGATGCCACGATACCGTTTGGGGATTTTGGAATTTTACGTACACCTCTCAGCGCCAAATATATATATATATATAATTGTACGTCTGAATTTAGTTTTATTCCAAATATATACCAGTCTATATTGTGTGTATCAGGAAGTGCGTATTCTATGCCTCGTTTATTTACAAGAAGGAAAAAATATAAAATTTGTAAGTTGAACGGATTAGAATTGTCATATTTGAAGCATTGTATTTTTGGTTTGGTTTTTATATTATAATGAACTACCGTGCATAAATGTGTAATTTGAAGGTTAAAGTAACGATGTGTTACTTATTTAGTCTGTTGCTTTTTATTGAAATGATTCTATAAATCCTTTTATAACGATACTCTTTTTAAAAAATATCATACCTTTTCAAAACAAAACATAATTGTACTGTTACACAACTTTTTGTGCATATATATAATTTATCCAGCCAAAAATTTAAAAAGCAATTGGCAGTTAAATGATTGAGTACCAAACTTTTTGAACGTGCGCTACAATTAATTTTCTATTAGATGCACCATTTTAAATCCCAATTACACACAGTTTTTGCAACTCTATATTCAATCAGCAAAACATTCCAAGCTAATTCAATAAAAACTACAAATGGACAATTGGAATCGGTCAGTTTTGAACAAAAACCAACCAAGAGACATCTTTAAAATCTTACTACTCTAATTATTGTACATTATAAATCAATAGAAAAAGAAACGAAAAAATATCATATTCATGTACATGATTATAATAACTGTAAAATAGGTTCTCTTTCTAAAAAAAAGTAAAATTTGATATTTGTCTTCTTTGATTAATAATAAGAATTCCATGGAGCAGCGATCGGGGTTTCAAGAAAGAAATTTCATAAAGCAATTGAAGTACTGAGAATATAAAATTCTAACACATTTATTTTGCTTCGTAATTCAAAAAACTGCATTGCTGATTGATCAAAAAGTTGTATAATGTTAAAGTTTTTTGGGGGAAAAAAGTGTAAAAGGATCCAAAAAGCAATGTGAAATGTGTTTGAATGAGATATTCGAAATAACAGAGAAAAATAATAAAAACCAAAAAGTTTTCATCTACATATTCCAAAAACAACATTCAGGAAAATTGCCTCCACTGTATGCTTCAACTCTTCAGCAACTGTTACTCAACAGATTTTGATAAAGAATATATTGCTAAAAAGTAATATAAAATTTACTTGAATAAGAAATTCCAACTAGAAAAGAGAAGAAAATAAATTTGAAAACGGGCAACACCAAAATTTCATAAGACAGCAACCAAGAAAATGTCTCCGACGTCTGCTTCAACTCTTCGAAAACTTAACATAAGTGAAGGCATATATCGAAAATTTAATCGACGAACATAAAATGCACAGGCAAAAACAAGACAAGAACTAAGTCTCAGCAAAAAAATTCCAGAAGGCAGCAGAGACAGAAAAAGAAAAAGAAGAACAAAATAGCGCCTCGACTGGCTGTTTGTCATTCTTGCTACATCCCGGGCCTCTATGCCGACAGGCATGATTTAATATTGCTGGAATGGGGGGGGGGAGAGAAAGGGAATCAAAGCTCCAATCAAAAACTATTTGTGATCACGTGATGGATTGTGGAATTCACGGGATAGATCGGCAGCAGCTTTTTTTTGTGTGTGTCGGAAGGGACCCCTGATGACTGTCTCCAAGTCATTACTAGCAACAGATGTCAATGAAGCCCCTGTGTGCCATCCAGTTCACTCATCAGCACCGATGTGGTTCGTCATATCTCTTCCAGTCAGAAACAAGAAAATGGAAAGATTTAGGGACTCTATATATACTCAAGTCATGATTCAGTAGTTTAAATGAAGAATTTGACGTGTTTGAAGAAATGAAATTCAAATGTCATATAGTCAAAAACATTTTATTTGAATGGCATTGGAATTTGATGGCCTTTGATGCAATAAATTATAAGATTTGGGGGATATATCGGTTGACCATTCGTTTCTGGTCCTTTCGCAAGACATAAAACAATGTTCATCTTTCATAAGAATAGCACAGGGAAAGCTATACAATTACAGGGGGAATTCTTCATATAAAGGTCTAAAAGATTTCCATGTAAAAGCGAAAGAAAAACAACTAATTTCAGATATATGTTCATTCTTTTGAGGAATTTTTGGAAGCATAACTCTAAAAATAATTCTTTTACCATTCCATGGAGGATAACAATAAGAAACACCTGTAAAAACAGAAGAATCGCGAAGTATTTTTGCAAGGCGAAGTTTGTGACAGCAGATTTTATGATACTGAAAAGTAGAAGGCATAAAATGGCTAAGTAACAATTATAATGACAGTGAAATAAAGTACAGCAAAAAAAAATATTAATACTATCGCAATACTGTTAGCATTTAGGTTATTGAAAAAGTAACAGGGTGATTTATACAACTCTTTCATCCGAAACATATCAGAACATTTTAAATGTTCAAAAATTACAGATTTCATTAATAATGGGAAATATAATTTGGATTTTCTAAAATATATGTGATCATTTCGCGAAAAAATTATAGATGTTGTCGCAATGTTAAACACAAACTATCTTATACCTTTTTAGATCTGAAAATTTCATATGTTTCCTCTACTTTGTCAGGTGATGTTATTTTGCATTTACTTATGAATAATATCCTTAATATTTGGGTCCTTAATATCTTGGATTTGATCTATTGCATATTGTTAAAAATTCAAAATAAGCGACGAATTAATGCAGAAAACACTAGAGGTTTCAGGGTAAAATTATCGTCGCAGGCGCATCATAATAAGCATACTATTTAAAGGTTTAGCTTTGACTAAGCATTAATAACCAGTGAAAAGGGTGTAATCAAATTAAGACTTCTTAGATAATACTTGAATGATAGAAATCTCAATTTTTGAAACGACGATGTGAAAGTTAATCGAAGGTCAAAACAGGTTGATGACAGAATGTGATTAGATAAAATCAGGAAAACGTTAATTACGACTGATTGACTGAGGAGACATAAAACATTTGCAAGAATGTATTTAAATTCTCAAGATGGTTCAAAGGAAATTAATTAAAGAAATGAATTCTGTTTCTAATCTAAATCTAGTGAAAGAAAATGAAAAAAAAATCTTCTAATTTAAATGGGTTTGCATAGATTAGTCTGCTTAGTATGTATTATTAATGGATTAAAGGTGAACACTGGGAAAATCGAGTCATTCTAAACTACAAATTCATGGGAAAGAAATGAAAAATTAATCGACTTTGATAGGGTGAATTTATCAAAAGACAATCAAAACTGTTCTTAAGATTTGTCTTTAATCTTAAATATTTAATTCCTATTCAGTAACAATATATAAAGAAACACCTAACTTTTTTCAAACCTAACTCAAAGCTGTTCTTAAGATCTCCCTAGGGTAGATGCTACGAGCCCAAAATCAACGTTTTATCTCAAATTTTGTATATAACATATTCATCAATAAACCCACAAATTTAAGCTGTATTTGAAAAAATGTTTTCTACCCATGTTGCGCAAACATTCATCCACTATTGCGCTAAAAACATCACTGTAAGGTGTTTAAGCTTTGTTTCTGGCGTGAATACTTAATCCCAAACCAAGTATTTTCCTTCCGTTTTTACGAAAAAGATTTATTGTTGCAATGACCATAAGCACCAATAAAATATGCTGCTCTAAAAACATAAAAATATCATTCATTTAATCTTTTACCTATCAACGCCACTGGCAAACACCTGCTTCTTTGATTCCATTGCAAACACCAAAAGAGATCGCCCCATATTATCCGTCCATTTCCAAGCATCAAATGCTCGTCAATATAACCATAAATTCAAGTCTAATTTATATTTAAATCTGTTTTCCTTATGTCACATAGTGAATTCTTACATTGACAACGCCATTGAAAGGCGTTTAATGATTTATTTCTAGCCAGAACTCTGTATATCCATATCCAAGAATTATCCTTACGTATCTACGCATAAGGTTGTTTACCGTAATAACCATAAGCAGTTGTGCAGCGCAGAAAACAAAAATATTATTTATTTAACCCTTTCCTTATCGACGCCTCTGAAAAACGCCTATTTCTTTGATTCCACTGCAAACTCCGAAAATTCTCCTTCCACTTCTAAGCATAAAATACTCGTCAATACAACCATAAAAAAAGCATCTAATCTATATTTTAAACAGTTTTTCTTATGTCACACAGTTAATTCTTACACCACTCTTACTACAACACCGCCACTGAAAGGCGTTTAATGGTTTATTTCTAGCAAGAATTATGTAGCTCCAGATCCAAGAATTACGCTTACGGTTTACTAGCGCAGTAACATAAGCAGCAGCACTGCACTGAAAACATAAGAATATCATTTATTTAACCCTTTCCCTACCAACGCCACTGGCAAACGCCTACTTCTTTGTTTCCACTGCAAACTCCAAAAGCCATCGCCCCGTATTATGCTTCCATTTCCAGGCATAAAATACTTGTTAATACAAGCGCCGAAAGCATAGTGGAAAAAAAATCTGAGGAAGAAGAAGAGGAAACTCGTGCAATGTGGGCCAAAGTGGGGAGACCCCTCATGACGACAGGGACATTTCCTGCTACCCGGGCCATCCCGGGATTTGCATAATGCATATGGCTGGTGCACACTCAATCTTCGAAGCCCATCCTTGGTGCAGGAAACGGTACGAAGATGCCACTCCATGAATAGAAAATGCGGTACAACCCCCTCCCCCCACACTAATGCACTCTCCGCGAGATCTCCCCTCCCATCTTCTTCATCCAATACTCTCTCCTTTTCTCCTTTTTCAGTGCCTCCCCTTTAAGTGCCTGCAAGCCCTCAACTGCCATCTGTCGAAGAAATTCTCTTAGAAGTCCCTCCAAGAAGAAGTAGGCAGCCATGGATGAATGAATGAATATACAGATGCACGGATATTTTATAAATTTTAAAGATGGTGCTAAACGTTCGATTTTGTTTTCTTCCCTAATCTTTTAAGAGGGTTTGTCGACGTCTTCCAGTGGGGGTGGCGGACGACCGAGAAGAGGAGATCTTGATTCGGCAAGGGGAGGTCGTGGCCTATCACTGCTGCGATGCGTGGTGCTTTTTCGCAGAAGCTTGCTGTTTTTGCTCAAGTGTTTCGAATTCGATTTCTTGAATGATCTTTGCTATGAATGTCGTTTTAAGAAATGGAAATCTGTCGTTGCAGATGCTTTTCTCGAATGCATTTGATGAGAGGTTCTGGTTGCGCTGGCACGGTAAAACGGGAGGAATTGAATCTAAAGAAGGCTTATATTCGAGAAGAAAATATATTTGAAAACAGTAAGAGAAAGTATAAATTTTTTGGAAACGAATAAAAGAATTACGTTTATAATATTGATAAGAAGTTAAAACACGTGAAAGCATGTTATTTAAATAAATGCTTATAATGTATTTAGTTTTTTCGCTTCTTTCTTTCTTTTTTCTTTTCAATTTTTTTATTATTATGATTCGCCTTTGTACGAGAGTCTATAAACTTTGTTTCAATCACAATAATAAAATATCAATCTATTATGTCAAAAGATATATGTAAATATCGCGTTTTATTCGTTTTGTGATTGGTAGATAGCGAGTCACCTGACCCGTAATATTTGAGGTTGGTTTTTCCAGTATCGTTTGAAATATTTAATGAAAACTATTATTGGATCGTAGCAAGTATTCATGTTGCACTTGATGGTGAAATTGCGACAAAAAAAAAAAGGAAAAGTAAAGCATTAATTAACACCGAATATACCAATTGAGTTTAAAACAATATTATTTGTTAAATTTGCTTTAGGTATACCGTTTGTGGCAACACTAATGAATAACTTTCGTTTTGTTTATCTTTTTCGAGTAACGGAATTTTTTCGTTTCTTGATTAGCCATCGTCTGATACCAAAGCAACACACATTTAACAATAAGTATTTGTTCAATACTAACAGAGCGCCCAGTGATATCAGATGAAGAAAATATGTGAAGAAAGACCGAGCGAGAATTTGGCAATTTGGAAAGAAATCTGATCGCGAAGTTGGCGACGAACTGTGAAAAATTTATTCAATATTGAGATGTTGGAGATAAAAGCAAACAATGTTCTCGGGGGGGGGGGGGCTTTGAATTTTGACTCAGAAGCCGGCAGATCCGAAAATGTATGTTATCATCATGGAAAGATTAAGCTTCCAGCACTCCACGAATGGCCAATAGAGTTTAAAAACTTTCTAACTGGAATTGACGAACATCGCATACAGACGACATTGGGGTCGGCGAATGAAAGTAAGCAGAGGGCAAAGCCCCCAAGTATTCAACAAAAAAGATTCTAAAACGTTACGAGATAAATTATTTTTTTAAATATATATTTCGTAATTTTATTTTATTAAACTGCTTATTTATTGCCATATTTTTCAAATAAAGGAAAGTTGTTGTTGTTGTTTTAATTTTGCGCTTTGAATATTATAAGTTCATGTTATTTTTGAAAAGTGAAATTTTTTATAAGAAAAATATTTTTTAACTTAAACTATTTTCAAATTAACTAGCAATCTATTCAAGAATAGGATGACAAATATAAATAAATCGAAATGCATGATAATGTAGTTCGTTTTCTCATAAAAAATAATTTTTGTTTTCAACAACTGATGTGCAATCATCGATAGTGTTCATCAGAAAATTACTTACGGCGAAACTTCAATAACACTTTCTTCAGAAAAATAATTTGTATCTCAATATATATATAAGATTTTTAAGAAATTGCTGTGGATACATTCATAAAAATATTATTCTTAAATCAAAATACTGATAATCAATTCTTAAAAAACTCTATTTATGATAAAATACATATTTCTTTTTTTAAAAAGCCTGAGAAACTTTAGAACATTGAAAACTGATTTTGAAAAAGAAATGCAGGTTATAGAAAAATTGTTATATTTATAAAACAGATCCCAATATTTTGAAAACAGTCCGATATTAAAGATAAATTCTTTCAATTTTCTAAATTCATAGTTTCAACGATCGATATTTCGGATAAAAAAACAACAACGAAGCAATAAAAAACTTTTAAGTTTCGTACAATTTAAACAGCATTGCATTCAGATAAAGGCTTCTTAGTCAGTGGATTTCAACCTTAAATTCAGTTATATAAAAGAATTTTGGAGTCGTAGATATTTTATTTATCTTTTTTTTTGCAGTAAAATAAATATAGTTAAAAAAAATCAGCGTGACAAAAAAAAGGTCAATTTTAATACCTATCAACTAAAAGTAATGCACTCAAGGAGACAAATTTATTAATTAATGTATTAATTATTATTTCTATTAAATAATTAACCAAATTAGCAAAATTGATTTTCCTGCCTATTGAAGTATTAGTATAGAATATTTTTTTTTATTTCACTTTGTTGCTTCATAAAAAAGAATTTAACAGTATCGGTCTAAAAAAGATTATTGCCTGTACACATTAAATTTTTTTTTATTTATTATGAGGTAAGCGGAAGAGAGCGTTTTACTTCGGAGTTTTCAAAAAAAGAAATTTTTTATCGTAATTTTAACATTGTTAAAAGCAAGCAATCGAATCATTAAACTAATCCAATGCGTTTTATTTTCATCGTAGCGATAAAATTATTAAAATTTATTTGTCGCAGAATTAATCAAAACGAAGAATTCATTAAAAGTTTTACGGAATTGAAATTGGTGTTATTAAAAGCGTAATTTTTTTTTTTAGTTTTTATACAAGGTGATGATTAATTTGGTGATTTTTCAAAAGATGTAGAGGCATAAAACCAAAAGCTTATTAATTAAAACATAATTAATTAAAAATTAAACATATGACATTTTTTGCAATGATTTCTTGTTGTCTTTTTGGCAAATATGTCAAATTTTACCAATATAAAACAAAAATTATAGAAACAAATATTCATCTTTGTATATATATAAATAGTTTGAATATTCTACTTATCCGAGGAATTTATGAAATTGGAGCCATAGAAAATATTTTTTTTATAGGAAAGTGATCGCAAATCAGGTTTAGTCTATTGTCATGCATTAAAAGAATCATATTATGCTGAATATTTTAATTTTCCTTCAAGTTCTGTAAAGCATGCACTTGTCTGGGCATGTTAAAAAGGGTCTGCCGTAACTATAATTACAAAAACTTGGAGTGGTATACTTTTTAAAAAAATAGCAACAAGAACAATTCTTGCAAATATCTAACGGCAAAAAGAACGCTCAGAAATCAGTGTTTTGTTGCATGCAAATATTTTTTTTTAAAGTAAGTATGTTTGTCACCTAATACAAAAAATTCAAGCCATAATTTCTTTCAAAATAAAAATAATCAGTATTTTTTTTATCTTGTTTAATAATATGTTTCAGATAGAATAATCAGATATACATATTACCTACAGCGAATTGTTAATTAGATGAACGTTTTGAAGTTCTTTCAAATGACAAAATCCGTCGGCAAGTTAATCAGCCAACAACAGCAATGCTAGTTATTAAAATTAACTACAGAATGTATTTTTTGAGATCAATCAATGGTATTGAGATGATACTCTTAGCAGTAAATAAAAAAAAAGTTCTCATTATCGATGACGATACGATAACGATACTGTGAATCGCGTCTTGTTCTTCACGCATCACGAACTGCGAACAAATCTGCGAATCGTCTGTTCTTTCATTGAAACAAATAAATGTGGAAGCAGAGACTCACGAAGAATTTTGATGAACCAATCAACGTTCTTTATTTAACAAGCAGACGATTAAAGCCTGCGAATGAATTCGATTCTTTAATTTTGTATTCTTTATCGATAGATTGTGCTATGCTGGAATAGTGATTAACTCTGGAGTAAGAATTTACTCCATGATAATAAAGAATAATAAAAAAAAAGAATCTAAGAGATAATTAAAACTGTAGTTCTGATGAGATGATAAAAGACTAGATTTATTTAGCTTTTTTTTATTTTTGGAACTCAGGATTAAGAATTTAATTAGAACTCGAAGAGATTTCTAACAAATAGAACAACTTAATACAATGCCTTCTGAGCTCAAGAATTTTTAAAATAAAAGTTGCTTGTAAATTTATTTGCGTTCTTTCTGAAAAATCTATACGCGAATTCGATAGACAAACACAAATTTAAAAAATGTCTTCGCACTAAAATTAATTGTGCAATAATTAATTCTTCCTGTGAATATATCATAAGGAAAATATATTTAACAATTTGTATTTATTGTCCCTTGCGCTTCAGTTGGCAATTTTGAAATTATTTATATTTAATTTTTAGACATAAAGCAGCATTCTTAAATAACGTCAACAACTGATAGACAATACACAAATTTTCGATGTTTTTTAAAGCGAAAGTAACTAATGAATAGCAATCATTTAGATGTTAAAAATAATCTATAAAATGCTTAATAGATTTCTCCACTTTAATACGGAAGCAAATATGGAAATAACACTACATTTTTAAATCTTATTAAACGAGAAACAGCGTTCCATTGTCCTCTTTTTTTTTTATTGGAACAAATATTCAAGAACTATCGCTTATTATTATTAAAATAATCAATTAAAGCTTTTATTTGTCGAAATTGCGATAAAGAGACGATTAATTTTAGAATGGGCCGTTTTTATAAAAATTGATATGTTAAAAATGAGCGGAAAAACATTAAAAATACATTTTTAATTATGAATTTTATACGACGCATGTCAAGAAAATACCATAAACAAAATAACTGAATGCATTTCAATGGGTTTTTTTAAATTCTTTAATTATCATGGGATATAAAATTACAAATATTTCGTTCGCAAAATTTAAATGAAAGTAACAAGCTTTCTAGATAGTTGTGATTATTTGAAATAATAATCCAGAAATAATTTTTTTTGTCTATATTATACACTCATTAATTTTCCATAAGCGCATTAAGAAAAATTCAAATAAAATATTTTATACATTATTTCTAGCGTGTTCAAAAAGCAACTATCATATAGTTTCAAATATTTCAATAATATAAAAAAGTATTTTCTTAATGTTTAAAAGGTATTAAAACAGATATAAGGTGAATTTTTATCCCAATTATTTATCCAAGCACCAAGTTTATCCCAATTATTATTATCCAAGCACGACAAAAATTTACAATTTAGTTGAATCGATAAACTTGATTTGTTGAGAAAAAAAAAATCGAACTTCCTGAAATTTTCAACTAAAAAAAATGTTTCAATTTTACTGAAACATCCGACAAAGAATAGAGCTTTACTCAGATAAGAATATCTCCGGAAGTACGCACTTCCCCCTCCATCACCACCAATAGAACAGTCAGAACGAGCCCGAAATCCCCCCTCACATCAAACCACAGCTATTTGAAACAAATAGTCTTGACTTAATATAAAAACTTCATCCTAAACCCAATATAACACCCAATCACCACCCTGATTCTATCAGAGGCTGGATTTCAGGGGAGGGGGATCGTCAAATAATGAGCCTCCCTCCCTTCGAGCTCCCCTGATCGAATCGGAAACGGCAGACGATATTTGAGGCTCGATGTCAGCTTGGACGCCTTCCAGAATGCAAACCGATGGCAAGATCGACCACGAGTACAAAAAGGACATCGTGGGATGGAGAGAAGGGAGGGGGCGCACGAGATCTAATAAATAATAATTCGGGCATCCTGCCACCCTTGTTGCCTAAAAGTTGCCAACTTGGCTATGGCAGACGACGCGTTTCCATTGTCTTCGAACTTCCATACGAGAATGACTTCCCGTTCTAAGAATGGTGGTAGTACTATGGCCGTGCTTACTATAGGACGCGAGTAGTACAATCGGTTGTAAATGCCCACTCTAGGGTGATCAAGGTCGAGCTTAGAAGACGACGTTGGAAAAGCGCCAATGTGCGCGGGTTTTGAAATGGTTCCATTTCATTTGGCATTCACTTATAAGCCATTGTTGCCTTTGGGCATGGACTGTATTGTATTACATATGTGGCGTGGACGCAAAGGCCTTTGGAATTTAGGGAACAAATATTAATTTTATTATTGTTGTTGTTGCTTTTTATTCAACGAAATATCCAGTATAATACTAAATACATTGACCACGGTTGGCACAAGTTAACTTTATATGGTCTCGGCATGAATAGTTGATATTATCCAAAACTTTCAAAAAAGGGGGAGTCTCAAATATGATTGATTGGACTTGATGGATTAAACAACTTTTTGAATTATTTCTTTCTCTTGGATGTTCTATTCATTTCTTATATTTAAATAGGCAAAATCAGTCACTCGTCAAATTTATACTAATTACTTCATTAGGGACAAAAGTGTTATTTAAATAATTACATTTAATGCATTTATACAGTTCAAAAACATTTACAATGAATCGAAATTAATGTAGAATGGGAATTTAGTCCTAAAAACAACATACGTCCAAAAAACCGCATAAGTATGGCAATAGAACGCTTCACTTTTCCCTGCTCTCATTAAATGGAAATTGGAAAACGAAGATGATGTTATTGTAAGAGATATCCAGCTTTTAAAATATTTTTTTCTTTTAATTATCTGAGTTTACTGTAAATGTCAAATCTTTGTCCCTAAACTGTTAATTAAAATATTTTTAGGATCAAATCCTCTTTATTTATCGACCAAGAATTTCACATTTAAATCAAAATTAATATTACAGTAATATTTTTCTGGACTTAAATTATTCAATGGCGTATTTTATAATCCATATTTAACGCATAAAAATTAAATTTTTATATCGAAGCCATCAGATAAATCAATTAAATGAAATAATCCAAATAAATTAAGTCCAAATAATAGTCCATGATCCAAATCAATCAAAGTTGGATTATTGAATATTTATCCAAAATTTTGCGAAGAATTTTGAAAAACTTTCTTCAGACATATACAAGATTTTTAAGATGAATTCAATATATTATCTTGGGATTATCATGTAAAATTGTATTTCGTGATTTATGAAGTTTTAAGCATCAAAACTTTGCAAAATGTGTCTCGATTTCTTAACAGAGTGCCAGTATTTAAGTTAATCAACTCGGAATTCAAAAATACTGTGCTGAAAATATAACAATCTCAAATTTCATAATTTTTTACATAGATAATTAGATTTTAAATTTTACATTTATCAATCTAAATATTAATTAAATAGATATTTTTCTTACGATATATTTTTGAAATTCACAATCTACATCAATGGTTATATAACATGTGTTATCTATGAAATACATGTGTTTCTATATACCACGACAATGCTTTTTTCAATACTTAAAGTTAATAACATAAATATTTCAAATTTCTGTTACTCAAATGCACTAAATTAATTGAAACAGAAAAGTCAAAGTACCAAAAGTTCACCTGATTTTATTTTCATCACTGGTTTTTCTTCTGCTTGGATAAAAGCACATAAATAAAAAAGAAACAATTGAAATGTTAATTTCAGATTATGAACTATTATCCTAAAAGCTTTTTAGTTATTAAAAATAATTCTGACGATATCAAGATTTTAATGGAAAATTCGATACGAAAAACTAAACTTTATGCTTTAAACATGCATACGATATTTATACATGTATGCAAGATAAATTTCAATAAAACTAAAAAAAATTTAATCGCAATTTGATTAAAAATCATTTAATTTGCATCAGCACATACTTTAATGTCAATATTAACACATGTATTGCGTACAGGTCATGAAATTTCTCGTTTTTAGCAGACAGAACGTTGCGGCGGGATCAAAAGATCCCGTTTTTTCAGCTAATTCGATGCATAACCAACCAGAGGCAAATATTTAAGACATTAAGGAGAACAAAGAAATCTGCAAGATATACGTCTCGGACAACACATTTTTGGTCAAACGTATGTTCTAAAATCATCATAACCTTGTCATTTACGAAGCAATAACAAATGAACGCAACACGCAACACGAGAAAACTCGTGAGTGGTCCTCAATGTCTTGAAACAAGATAGTGCTGCAAATCGTGCCGAACGCCATTGTACAAGAGAATGTGCTTTACCAAATATCACACTCTAAAGCATTATTCAAGTCTGTGAAATAAATAATAATTAAAAATGTAAAAAATCTTATATAATAAATGGATGTATAAAATATATAGTAATATTCAAGAATACTTTATGTAGATACAATGCCAAATTCAAATTAAAAATGCGCATATATGCATTCTATTGCTTGCTAAGCATGCTTCTGGAACGTTAAAAAATGTACTGGTCCTGGGAGCGCGCAGAGCGCCGTACGTAATGTGTTAAAATCTACAGAATTTAGTATGAAGTTCTAACTCCATCAAAGCATTCTGCTCCATTCTATTTTGCGGTTTCACTTAGAATTGACTGTCATAAGCGGTTTATTTTATATAGAAAAACGAACGCTACTATTCAAAGGCCCTGTAAAGTCGATCTATTCCAAAAACCAGCCATAACTTTAAAAGCTGCATAATGAAGTGACGATTTACCACTATTCAAATGCACTGTCCCGTAATATTTCAATGAAAAGACGAACAAATTGGGAGCTATAATGTAAAAGCCATATTTGGCATGTATAACTAACATTTGCTTTTGATGGGAAAAGATACCATTGTCATCTAAAGCAAACAGCGACCGATTTCTATTCTGCAGATTTTGTCGAGGAAGCACAGGATGGCACAAAGGGGATCGGATTACAGCTTGCGAACTATTTCAGAAGCCTGCCCCACCTTTCAGAAATTCACCTGAAGGGGCTAATTTATCTTCAGACATCCTTCTGTCGAAAAGGACAGGTCAAAGGTTCCGCCTACGATACCGTGGAAGAAAGAAATGGGTTTGCAAAAGATAAGCAGCAGAGTACCGACCACCACAAAGAATGCACTGAGGCCAATTTGAAGAAGTTGCAAGTAAATTCCTGAGGTACGACTCCGCCAACTAACCCTCCAAGCAATTAAGGGGGTAGAACCAAGGGGTTGTATTGTCCACTGTCACAGAAAAGTATCTATCTCACAGAGGGAGGGTGTACAGGTGGTCAAGCGGGAGGGTCGAACGACAAGAAGGTTTACCCTTCGATACCCCCAGATTCTTAAGGGTGGACAGGAATCTGTAGTGTGATATATCCTTTTCAAAAGCAATGTGTTAAGCAGGAAGTATATGACATGTTTTTATAAAGTAATGGCGAATGCAGACAGTCCAGAAAGAATGAAGATTGAGATATTTGGATTGTAGTTTGGTGGTAGTTAAAATCAATTGTCAAACTTTTCAACAACTAGAGAGTACAACAGGCGTTTTACAAAAGTTCAGGGAGATTTCATCCAAAAGGTTTCTTATATATGAAGTTAAGCTGATTTTATAGGGATGAAAACTGATGATGTAAAAATTATAGGATGTTTGAAGCATTATGCTAACAAAATGTTACTAACGCTCATGGATTTAGGTACCTAAAGTGTGTTTGTCATATCAAAGAGGAACAAAGCATGTTTTACTATAATTTAAAAAAAAAATGCATTTGATCCTATGAACATAAATGCAAAAATTTTGCAAATTGATAAAAAAAAAAAAATTTTTTTTTATACATAGCCAACCCTTAAGAACCGGGATCTGATTTATCAAAAGAATAAGCCCCCCCCCCCCCCTTTTTTTATTTTGTTTGCAATATTCCATTTGACCACTATTTTAGTTCGACCTGTATATCCATACTATTTATGAATACAGGAAAGAATAACCAAAATGTACATATTAAATAGATCTAGTTTTTTATATTAAGTTAGAAATAACGAAAAATGAACCTTTAATAACTAAAATAGTAAATTTATGATTAAAATCAAATTTAATCCATCTGAAATAGATGCTTAAGAAATTTCTCACACTGCATAAGGCCCGACTTCAGTTTTTAAAAACTTATCTTGTACTTCAGTACACAAAGTGATGCACTAAAATTTGTTACACAGTTTGAAAAATCTTAACTGATGCTCATTTTCTATTAACAATAAAGTAAAATCATTAAATTCAGGATATTTTCAAAATATTCATCGTTTAGTTTCCTGCATAAAAAAATATTTTTAAATATTAAATAGCAGTTAAGATTAAATACGCAAAAATCGATTATTGATTTTTTTATATAATTATTGGCGTGAAACTAGAATCTTTATATATTTATTAAAAATATGAAAATATTTTTCAATTCAACGATTTTTAAAATAAAACTTATCCTCTTAATATCTTAGGTATATTAAACATTGAAAAACGATTTATGGGAATTGTGAAAACTCAATTTAATTGGATATTTTGTTCTAGATTCCTGAAACGTTTTTAATATTTTATTTATTGACTACTTTTTACAGAATTGCTTTGAAATAATAAATATTTATGTCAGAAAGAAATATATCCTGCACTGTTTAAACTTGTATAATACAAGAAATAGGAAATATTAAGCTGATTTAAAATTTCCCATTTTATTTACTTCCTTTAGAGTTCTAAAACCTGAATTTGATTGCCAGTATCTTTTCTTATATAGCAGCTCGAATCAGAAATTGCGCTTGAGAACCGCTTTCGTAATATAAAACAAGTCACGCATAATCTTACTTTTGGTGTAATTATACTCTGAATCTTGTAGGCAGTGAGTAATAATTCGTGATATTAAAATTTAAAATTCTGCATTCAAATACAATTTGTTTTATCAGCTGAATTTTTAATTATAGCTAATCACTATTCGCGAGAACTTTTATAAGTAAAATATTAACGAAATGATGCAATTGGAGAGTTTCTATAGTTTAAATTTGTTTCCACGATCAAGAAATATAATTTTAATTTATATTAATATTAAACCGCTGATTATATAGCTGGAAAACAGTCACCACATTTCAGTATTTGACGCAATCGCAAATATTGTACATTCTTCAAATGTCTAATTTTAATACGTTATTACTCTACATAAAATAAATTTAGTCATCCTATTAATATATTCTAGAGTCTAAATACTTAACAGGTTTAGCCAAGCATCCTTTTTAACATCTGTTTTACCAAGCATTTTTTAACAGGTTATTATTATGGTATTTTTATATTTAGTCTTATTACGTCATACATAGATATTATATTTAGAACCTTTAGAAGCAAACAATGCTCTAAATTCATACACAAGTGTTAAAAAATGTATTTATTGAACTAAAACGAAATTTAATCCCAAAATAGAAGGTACAGAATACAGGATTAGATAAACTTCCCTGTACTATGTGTAAAGGGATGAAAATTAATGATTTAAAATTCAAAATGAAGTAATGTTTATTTGCAACTTATAAATTGGAGGAAAACTAAAATATTCATCATATGAGGAATTAAACGCTAGCAAATTTATCTTCTAAAAAATTGCTGTGGTTTTAATAATATTTAATACTTTTCAATTTAGATATAATATTGTGACTTTAAATACGCATATTATCATTATTAAAACCTGAAAAGAAGTTTAAATTATTGAATACTTCTAAATAGCTTATTAAAATTTTTATAAAATATTAATTATACGACTAGCACAAAATAACCTGACATAACAAGCCACAACTTTTTTTTTTTTCTCCTACTGTTGAAGTAGTTTGACTTTCAGCAATCAACAGGAAATGTTATTCATGTCAAATAAATGAAGGTCAGCAATTTGAAGTTAGATAATAAATCAAAGAAACGATTGTTATAAACGAAGAATTAACACACAGTCGCATACATGCTAAAATACAATATTGTAACAAAAATCGCGATTGTTTCAAGAGAAAAAAAAAAAAACCGTAAACATTTCTGAACTTTATTTTTAATATTATATTATTGAATATTATTATTTTATCTTAGAAACTATCGATTACTTTTTTTTTGTTGTTGTTGTTATTCTGGAAAATTATTATCGAATGCGTTCGAACGAATTTAATTCGAAAAAGAATATTTTTCTACATGAGGAGCAACGGATATAGCTATATATAAATTACAATTTCAATGGTAGAGAAATAATTCACAAAATTTGAAATATATAGATAATTTTTTTCACACTAATATACATGATCATTACTTCTTACTCATGGAAGCGTTTGTTAGTAATATTTTCTAAATTAAAACATTTAGAGCTCGAAATTTCGAATTCAGAATTTTTAATTCAAATAACGATTAAGCACTTATTTTAAATAATGAAAACGGATATATACAAAATAGAGAAAAATTGATAATAAAAATAAATAAATTGAAATAACTGGAAAAATATCGCGACTTTTTTTCTCAGATAACTTTTAACATTTTATCATCTAATTCGCTAATTGCACTTCATCTTTAACAACTTCGCCTCTTTTACGCAAGCATATATTTATTTATGTAAGAAACATCCAAAATGTTACTGAATTTTGTTTTTTGTGATTGAATATACTTAATATTTTTACAATCGTAGCAATAATTAAAATTTCAGGGCATTTATTTTATAATTGAAATGAGAATTAAGATTTCCAACACATTTGTAACCTAGCAGATATGCGAAAGTCATGACCGATTTTCTAGCCAGTAAGTTAAAAGGAAATTTAATAATTTCTTAACTAAATCAATATATTTCATATTGTCTTTAAATAAACTTCAGGTAATAAAAAAAATGATAATCGAATATCTGTCTAATTCAATATCAAATTTCAATTTTCATCATTTAAAAATAATACTAAATAGCTGGCCGAAAATGAATTAATTTGACTTTTTATAATTGCCAAATATGCATTACTCATTGTCAGAAAATGAATAAATTTGTCTCTTTAGAATTATAAAGCATTCTTTATTCATCGCAAGAATTTGACAGAAGGATGAAATTGGAAACCAATCATAAATATCACAACAAACCATATTCTACCATCTAAATTCGACATCATAAAAATACATACAGATCTCGCAAAAATCACAAAAATTGCCGATTTTCATCTTTACGTATGTATTTACCATGCATAAATAATAATTAAAAATTATAAATAGAAATAAATAACAGAGGCCAAAAGTAAATATTATATATATATTTTTAGCATTTTCTTTCCAATGCAGAATAGTGGTGAGAAACAAGTTCGATAAATTAGGAATGATATGGTTTTATCGATATGCTTATCATCAAGAACATACATTTATATACTTTTTACTAAAACATTTAAGTTTAAGAAATTACCATTTCATCAGTTAGAAAAACAACGAATGAAAACAAATTTAGGAATAAAAATAATACACAATATGCAAGTTTTTCTATTATTCATAATTTAAAATATAACTTTCCAGATTTTTATAACCTTTCAGCAACATTTTAGATTTTTTGGAAATTCTCCTTAATTTTCTGTAAAGATTTTCTAATCGAAAATACCAAATAAAACCCAAATTTGAACATTTTAATTTATCCGATCATACATAGAATGATAAAATTGTTTTTTTATTATTATTATTATTAATCAAGTTGCGTTTATCATAAACATCTGTAAAAAGTATTTGTTATCTTAAATCGGGAGTTCGCAAAATATCGTCATTCGAATTGTGTTAATATTCGCATAGACAAGAAATTCTTCTTAATTATTTATTAACTGTAAATTATTTTGCAGTATTTTCGGATAAAATATTTTTCTTAAACAATTTTGTTTATTTTTTTACGCAACTTGTGGAAAAGATACAAACTTTGACCTTTATTTTTTGCATGCAATAACTTGTCTGACTCGTGCATCGAATTAGAGAACTATTCATATTTGAATCTGTAATAGAGTAATCATTAATTAAAAAAAAAGAAGCCACTCAGGTGTTTAGATCTTATTGGAGTCTTTTTTTAAATCATTGGAAATAATTAAAACAACACAAACAAGATGCCATCTAATTGATTGAGAGAAACTCAGCTATTAAAAATACCATTTATAAGAGAATAAATATTTTTAGCATGCAATCGGATATTTACCGTTTAAAAATTTTTTTACTCCAGACATCTAAGAAAGTAAATACGAATCATATTTAGAATTGGGAAAAATAACTGAAAAATCCAACTTATAGCCCCTTAAAGAGCTAGAAAATTCGAAACTAAAACTGATAATATCATATAGAAAACCCCACAAAAACTAATCAACCAGATGATGTTTCTACCGCCCCGGCACTTCATCCACAAAAATTCTCAACTACCCACGCACCCTCCAACCACCCTAGTGCGGTACTTTAGTTAACCATCCAATAGCGAATAAGATTTAATTTACTAAGAACCCTACAAAACACTCAGATAAATTGAGCGAGAATGGTCCACCATAAATGCTATGTCTCCCTATCGTCGAAACTTCAAGTGTTATTAAGGGAACCAAGCGATAAGTTAGAACCTAGACACGCAAAGACCCCCACTAATGTTCGAAGTAACGGCACATCAAATGGATGGGAGAGTCGTTACGGTTGTTCGGTGCTGTGTATTAGCTTATAGGAGTTTTGCTACAGGTGTTCCCACAAATTTGCAACATCTGTTTGGTAAAACAAAAGATGACTTTCCGTTGACAACTTGGCGATAAAAGTTAATTCGGAAAAGTTGAGGTTTTCTGTCTGTTCATTTAGTAAAGGGTTTGGTTTATTGGAGCTTTTGTTTTCTTTCATTGTAGTGCAGTATATTTGCGAGGATTTGGCGTAGAAAAGAATGATTTAGTATATTTCCGATTCATAATTATTAGTTTGATTTTTGTTAGCGTATGCCGCAATTAATTCGTCAATTAAACGATTTAGCTGATTCACTAATAAACAGAAGGAACATCAAATTATCATACTTTTATATATAAAATCGAACAAATTATTTATATGTGCTATAATTTGATACAAAAATTCTGTGGAATTTATAAAAAACTTATTAAATCTGTGGATTATTATTTAAAAAATATTTATTAATCCAATTAGAAGAGCAGAACACACACACAAATTGATTAATAGTGCCTTATTATAATACTGATAGATTTCGAAAGTTATTGAAAAGGTAGATACAAAATTGGAAAATATAATTAATTTTAAAGGATTCAGTTTATCTATTATTATATTGTTCGCATTTAGAAGCATTAAAAGGAGGCTTTACATCTGAATACGAATAAAAGTGCATCTAATTATTTTTCTTCACAAACACCTTCCAAACTTTTGGATAGATAATTTACATAATCCGATGATAATTTGACGGTAATTAATGTTTTAAAATTCTTTAATTAGAAGATAAGCGTGGCGTTCTAATTTTTTCTAACATATTTGCACAAAATTCTGCTAAAATCTTTTATCGTAATTCATCGTTAATTTCAGTATACAATGCGAATTAAGAAAATAAAAACTGTATCACGAACCCTAGAAAACCATTATATTTTGACCAATAAGATTTGCATTTATATTTAAATCTTTCATATGGTACAATGTAAACTATGTTACTACATACAATGCATTATAATATTTTTCGCATTATTATTTTCGGATTTTTAAGATATTGAATAAAATAATCAGTAAAGTTATAAAAAAGAATAATTTGTTTAAATACTTTGCGCCTTATCCGAGAAATGCACATTCAAATTCTAAAAAAGATTTCCGAATGTTAACACATTTATAAACCTTATAGAATAAAATAAACCCATATTTTAAAAACTTAAAAAACAAATAAAATATTTTATCTGGCATTTATATATTACATATATAAATATAAAGACTGAAACTGACCTCCTGAGTTAAGTCGACAGCCTCCAAGACAAGGAAAAATTGAAACGCACTAACATAGATTCGTTTCCGTAAACATGGCAGAATATTTTCCAGTATTTTCGATTAATTTCATTTAGAATAATCTCCTGTTAAATTACTTAATAATGGCGTAAGGTATTACTGCATGTAAATACATTTATCCATTCGAAAAATAAAGCATTAAATTTATGTTGGTTAACTTCACAACAACAAAATCGTTTGCACTTGTAAACACTCCACAGTTTTCTTAATTTTTCGTCTGCGCATCTCTATTGACATTGCTAGTAAAAGCAGACTAACAGAAAGGGAATCGATTTCATTTGAAGTTGTTTGTTTTCCAAGATATTAAAGTTACTTCATCTTAAGTCTTTCAATATTTTTTTTTAACTGACTGCTCCAAATTCTTATTTAAAGCATGGAAAATAAATATTCAATAAATCGGAAACCTCTAAAATGTGGTAGATAAATAATTTTGGTGAAAAATTGCCTCAGAATTTTTTTAACGGTTATGTTAATAAACTATTTTATACATATAATTTCAAAAATGTTCATTTAAATTATTTATAAGATAATCATAAGTTAGAAATATGTAAACATATTAACAATTATTGATATTCATTTGAAACTTTGATTCAAAGTGGCAAAATTTGTCTTTACGCACGTAACAATGCATATACATTATATTTCCATGGAGATACTAACTAAACATTATTATCATTTCCTGAATGAATGGTTTTTTGCTTTCAAATAATTAAAAAATGATAATATTTAAAAATAATTAATTAAAGTGCATTAAAAATTATCGTTTGAATTGCAAAGACATTTTATTTAAACCAGCAAATTTTTCATCCACGGATGGCTTGAAAATCGTTTAATTTTCTCTTTTATAAAATATTTATCTATTTTTTTCTAACAAAAATTTAGAAATTCTTCAATTCTTTGAGTAAAAATAAATATAATGGAAACGTTACACAATTTTTCCCGCAGTTCTAGAAATTTCTTATCTCCTACAAAAGCAACAGGAAAAAATTGCAAAACGTGTTGTGAAATGGGTTAATAATCCCTTACAGTTTTAGTTTTCCCATTTTCTGATGGATGCACGAATTGAAATGATTCTTTCATTTCTTTTATTTTATACCCATGCAGCATTTCTTAGTAAAATTTCGAAACTAATTTTCCAGTTTAAAAGATTTCGATGAATTTTTTTGCTACGAAGAGGTACTATTATGAGTACTTTATCATATCAAACTAGGAAAAAAAAAAAGATCAAATCACAGAAAATTGAAATTTATATTGTGGTATGTTAGTTTGTAATCTACTTATAATTAACTTTTTGATTTTATCATATTCTCTTATCACTTCGTGTTGGTATTTTTTCTAAAGATGAAGAAAAATTGTTATTTTTTTTTTTTTACCTACAGAAAAAATTATTTTGCTGAAACTTTTTCTAACGTCATATAAAGTTCTCAATATTATTTTGTTTTTATTTAAATGCCGATTTAATGAGTAATCAACTTTATATCTCAAGACCAATAGTTTTTATTTTGTAAGACATTTTTTAACGTAAATGTAAAAATATACTGCAATTAATCTTAAAAACGCTATTATATTTTACATTAAAGAATAACCTTAAAATTCAACAACAAAAAAAAAAACCTCTTACTTTCCCACAATTGTTACATTGCAGATTTTTTAATTATAAATTTATATGTATATCAATTTTCACTTTCATAATGGCCATCTAAAGTTTTGAAAACTTCAAGCTACGATTTATTAACTGTTCAATACTTCGAATCAGCATATTACACTATTCAACTCTACACTTGTTGGACATTTTTTTTCTTGTAAATATGTAGTTTTCTTTACTTTTTGCTTAACTTTTCCATTTAGCATCTTTTTTTAAGTCTTTCTCTTAGCAAAATACTACTAAGTATAAAGTATTTTTTAATGTGCTCAAATAATTGCTATAGTTGATTATCATTTTCTAGATTTAATCATAAATTGTAATCACAATTTTGATGTATATGCAGCAGTGTAAAGTATTTTTAACTTCGTAACTCACTTTTAATAGAAAAGCTATTCACTGTTTAACATGGAAACTACTAAATATATTTTTAAAACATCATTTCTGTGAATTATGTATATTAAACACTTTCTCGAATACAGTTACCTAATATGATCGATAATTAATATTTATTTAATGTGGGAATTTTCTAATAAAGAGATATAGTGCTATTTTGACAAAACTTATAATGAAACTTTGATTATGTTTATATTATTTCATTCATAAATTAACATTTTGGATTTCGTTTGACTTTTTTATTTAATAAATTATATGTGATTTTTGATATATATTATCCTTTAAGAATTTGGGGAAAAAAGGTCACAATTTTCATTACATTGAATAACATGTCTATGACATCTATAATCTTGTAAGAAATGATTTTTTTAAAATTCATATAATATTTTTCATAAATCTATCCAAACTATTTTATTATCATAAATTTAAATTATAAATCAAAAATTTGAATGAAAATTTTTAAAAATTTGAACCTGGAATTTTTTTTCATATGTTTCTAAAATCCACATTAACAAATATTTTTTTTAATTCTTAGTACCCTTAACTGTTTTGTTTAATGATATATTTTCAGAGCTGAAAAACATTTACTAAAATACAAATATATGATTTGTAATAGAAGACTGGAAATTTTCTTTGACCTCAGTATCTGTTTCATGATATTTTCAGGGATTAAAAACATTTACTAAAAAACAAATAAATGATTTATATAATAATAAAATAGAAAGAAAAAAAATCAGTAAGGAAATCGAACACCAGAAGAAAAAAAACCATAATATTACTGCTGGATTTTTTTTTATTATTATAATTCAATATGTTGACTACTAAATGAATCTGTTGAAAATGTGCTTTTTTTGCAAGATGAATCCAAACATATTTTTTTTCTTGCGCGGCAATATTTACAAAAGATGAACAAACCACGCATAAAACAGTTTCCTTTTTTATGAATGGCAGTATTTACATATGAATCGCAACAAAAAACAGTTTTTCTTTTTTTTTGTGAAATCATTTACAAATGTACTCTTTTTTTTTTTCAAACATAACACTTTTCTGCGTTTGGAAATATGTACAAAATTAAACAAAAAACATCATAAGTTATACGCACCTGCAAAATAAGGCTAATCTGGAACTGTACCATTATTAGTCTTATTCTAGCGCGTTTGATAATAAAAATATTTCAATATTGCCACTATACCGTAATATAAATTTTTAATAATATCTAATCTCCAAATATTAAATTTTCATAAAAAAAATATTAGCAACTTATTTTTTAACAATTCTTTAAAAGTTTACAACAATAATTTTTTTTATGTATAGTTAAATTAATTTATTTTGTTCATATTATAAACTGATAAAAACGTTGAAAAGAGGTCACATTAAAATGATTCATCAAAATGTGGATGATCAGATCTCATAGAGATAAATTTCGTTTGCATTTTAAAATCGAATAAGGGGTGGGTTCTAGTTTTAAAATGCATAAAATCACTTTTAAACAGAATGCGTAAGAAAAAAGCCAGTTCAGAAAAGTAGTGGCTCTTTATGCTTGAATCTTCTTTTCCGTGATTTAAATCCAATGAATCAAATCTCATGGAAACAAAAATTTCATTTGCATTTTAAAATCGAACAAGGGGTGGGTTCTAGTTATAAAATGCATAAAACTACTTTTAAACAAAATGGATAAGAAAGGAGCCAATTAAGAACGGTGGTGTTTCTTGCATGAACTTTAATGCTTAAATCGCGATTTAAATCCAATGAATGCTGAAATTGTGATCATCTTTATAAAAAAAATTCATCTTATTTGCAAAAAAAGCTTTTAGAAAATACACAAAAACAATTCTAAAAATATAAAAGTTAAGATTTCGACATGATAAGAATTACTTAACATAAAAAAATTACTCAACATAAAAAAATTATTATACTCAATTCAAAAAATGAATTTAACAATAATAATAATTAAAAAAAACTTTAGAAATTTTTTTTTTTAATTTGCACTTAATAGGCAAAGTTGACAGTTTAAATGGGCACTTTAAAAATTAAATGCCTTAGACTTCGAGCAATAATTTTATATGCTCTAGCGATAATTCAGGAATAATTAAAATTATCGCAAATTTTGAATTATTAATACTTGACATAGTACACTCATATGTGAAACTGTAAATAATACCTTTCACAGTATTTCTTAAGTAATATACTCTTTTTAAGTATAGTTTAAAACAAGCACACTTCTTCTCTATTAAATTTCCAAATTACCCCTATTTTGCAGAAACGTCATTTTTAGAAAAATGGGGAATCACATGTAAGTGCAGGAAAATGGTGTTCTTCTCTCAACACTGTATGTACACAATAATTCACTGGCCATCCAGTTTTATATAATACAGAATTGACAAAAACAGCCTTAACACAGTTCTTGTAGGTGTACTGTTGCGAATTTTCAATTTTTTGGCTTTTAATTAAAAGAAATTATTGCAAAGTAAATACTGCAAGATCTATAAAAGAAATTTCAATATGCACACTTTTCATAATAAAAATCAAAATCAAAAACTGAATACTTTTTTTAAGTTCATACACATTTTATATATCAAATTTGGACATGATTAACTAGATTAAAAGAAATGAAACAATGTTTTCACATTGGGATATTCTAAAACCATCAAATCAAAAAAATTATCCAAGATATTTGCTTTCTGGTTCAATTTTACTTTTAAAAAATTCATCTAAAAGCAATTTTTTTTGGTTTCTTTTTCATTTTAGTCCTTGATTGCATAGATATTAAAGCTTTTACAAAAGAATAAATTTTGTTTTGTTTAGTTTGAGGCTAGATACTATCTACACCTAAATTTTGTCTGTTGGGAGGTGGACAGAAACCACTGCCCTTTATGCAAGTTTTCTGCATTTTTTTTTGTTTTATTACATACTTCATTCACTTAACAACAAGCTGTTATCTTTAGAAGAGAAATTTTTTGTTAAGGCTACTTACGTGCCTCGATGTGTGTGTGTGGCTTCGAAATTTCTCACGCTCTGTGCGTCACAATGATTTGTTTTGAGTCACAATTTCGAGTCACAATCACTCGCAGAGTCCCAGCATCACATATGAGAGAGGGGCATCGTTCCTGATCCCAGAGATTCGACCCCGGAGTAATGCGATTGCATCTGGAGGCGATTCTGTAGATTTGGATCGTTGGCATCGCCGGGCAGGTACACCGAAATCATGTCCCTCAACTGAAGGTTCTGCATTTCGGATCCCGAGTGACTACGCCGGGGCTGTGACAGTGCCACTGGCGGCATCGAGCTGGGGCTGCTTGTGCCACTGGAGCTGGGCTCTGGCTTGATGGAGCTTCCCATTGATTGCATGGACGAATACGATGTCATCGGCATTGTGTAGTTTGATCCGCCGTTCATGTACGGCACTGACACTGAAGACGGAACAGTGGTCATCGGGCTGTGCATGCCGCTCATGTCATAGCGGGAGTAAAATCCGCTGCCGGACATCTGGCTAGTATAGCTGGCCGCATGCTGAGAGTAAGCTGCATGAGCCGCCTCATGCATCATGCTCGGATACCCATTGGGCATGTATCCGTTCATCTGATACATCTCGCTTCTGACCTGCGGTACAGCAGTGGTAGCCGCCCTGGAGTCTGTCTGCAGAATACCGGTACCCATGGGATATTTATCCTTTTTCAGCAGGGTTTTGGTCTTTCTTCGTGGCCGGTACTTGTAATCGGGGTGTTCCTTCATGTGAACCGCCCTCAGTCGCTTCGCCTCGTCAATGAAAGGCCGCTTCTCGGCTTCCGAAAGTAACTTCCACTCAGCGCCCAGGCGCTTGCTGATTTCGGAATTGTGCATCTTTGGGTTGTCCTGCGCCATCTTGCGCCGCTGACCCCTCGACCAGACCATGAAAGCATTCATGGGTCTCTTCACCCTCTCGGTGTCTTTCTTGTTGCTGCCGGCACTGGTGTTGTTGCCGCCGCCACCAGTGTTGCCGTTGCTGGTCAGGGTCATGGACCCCTGGTGGCCCTGAGTGTGATTGTTGTTCATCGAGGTGGGCGAGTGGTGATTGCTGGTCATGTGGTGGTGCTGGGAGTGCGTCGTGTGGGCATGGTGCTGGGGTATCATCCCGCCACCCCCTCCGACCTTCAACTCGGTCGGGTCCAGCCCGCCGGAGTGTGGGACGCCAAAGTGGTAGCCGTACTCTCTATCCATGACAGCGGCCAGCGGGCTAGCAGCGGTCGCTTGCTGGTCCAGCGAGTGCGAATGTAAGCACTGCTGGCAGTTACAGGCACTACTTGGCCGAATGGTGGGGCTGGGATCCGTTGTTGAAAAAATCGAACCGCAGGACCCAGGCACAATTCGCTGAACGGACTTGTTGATATCGAGTCACTCTGTTAAGTTCGAAAGTCAAAAACGAACAAGTCCCAGTCTAAAATCCAGGCGGGGCGGGCATCCGGACGCTTGTACCACGCGGTAATCTTCAATAGTAAACACAACAAACTCGGTCACCGAGGAGCGAGGACCGCACGCAATTCAAACCTCGCTCTGTACTGCCTGCTTTCTCTAAGAACAAGTGAGTCTACACTGGTCTCGGCTGCTATTGATTGACGTAGACACGTAGAGGCGGGCCTATTAACGCCAGCCTCACAGGGCGATGTGATTCGAGGAGGGCAGCTGACGTCACGTTACGTAGCAGGTCGGAGGCGTGACCTCAAAACCTGATGCGGACGTAGCGAGAAGGGACTGCTCGTTCCTTCCTCGCAATTTTTTCCCCCCATTCGGGTCGTTCGGATTCCTCCCTTCCCCTGTACCGCTCCCGTTCTTAGCTTTTTACGTGATTGAAAAATTTCTTTCGGTGTCGAGTAGTGGGGGTATTATGGAACAATTTTTCTCGATTGTACAGTTTTTCTAATTTTATTAATTTGTTTGTTTTCGAATTTTTTCGTGAAAAATCATACAGGTGAAAGAGGGAGTTTCCCATTTATTTATTAATTATTATTATTTTATATTTTAACGGAGAAAAATCATTATGCACTCTTGCTTTCAAAAAGATGGCAGTTTCTGTAAATTTAGTAAATGAATTAGAGAAAAAAAAAAGCAGAAAAAGCGTTAGTAGATACTCTTACAAAGAACATCTGAAATTGATTTTTCTGTTATTTTAAAACATGCGAATTTGAATAATTAACAGGAAAAATATTTCATGCTTCTGTATTTTTGTACTACTAATACGACAAAAAAGTATTTTAATTAAGTACATTAAAAGTATTTTAAAAGTATCTAATTTCAATTTAATCTAATTTAATTTTAATTTTCAGTTTACCATCGCATAAAAATTCACTGAAGAGTTTAACATATAAAAAATGAATAAATAAATAATTAATTTTTGGCATTTAGAAGTTTTTTTTTTTGAGGTTTATGGAACATTTATAGCTGCAAGTCACTATCAAAATAATTGTTTTATTTTTACAATGACTAATTTTACTATTACAGTTCTAGAATTTAAAAAAAAAATGACTCTCCTTATTAAATATTAGCAGAAATATAAGAATGTGTTTTCTTCTAATATCTAAAAAATTCATTAAATCATTTTAAGCATTTTAAGTCAAAAAATTATCACGAAAAAAAATAATTTAAAATCAAAAAGCTAAAGGTTAATTCCTATTTTTTTTAAAAATATAATTGAGGAGTTAAAAAAAAAGAAATCAGTTAATTTATCGGAGATATTATACAAGAAACAGGCAAAGTGTTACCAAATTTGACTTAAAATTTACAGTACAAATGGAAATATTTTCAAGTACAATTCTAGCAGTTTGAAATTGTAAAGTTGCAAAATTTACTTCCAAAATTCAAAACACACACACACACACACACACACACACACACACACACACACACACACACACACACACACACACACACACACACACACACACAACACTATTTAAAACTGGGGGAAAAAAATTGTAATGTAGTATTAGTGTAAATTTTGTACATCATGTTTTCATAAAAATAACGATTTCAAAAGATTATTCACATGGATAATTTTGAACACGCTCTTAAAACTCCATCTGCTAATCTCAGTTTTCTTATAATATATGGTTATTGTTTCAAATTTTAAAAGCATTCTTTGAATAAAATTCAATAAATATAAGTTTATCTATTAAAAAATTATTTTTATTTCACACGAACGGTAAAATGCTACTTATTTACTTGAAAATGTTTTTCAAAATTTGCTATAAAAACAATTTTTTTTTCCAGACAAATAACTTGGCAAATGAATAAAGGCTTTAATGATGAAATTTCTGTCGAAAATTTTGAAGATTTATGTTACAATTATGTGGGAAATCATCATAAATAATGTCCGCTCAATAAATGGTTCTGAAACAATTTATTTTTGATACTGTGATCTTAAAGATATAAATAGCTTTATAATATTTTCAATTACCATATAAAAATATTTAGGCATAATGAGGCTTTTCAAATTTAGCCACCAGTGAGATTTGAACTCACGACCCCTGGTTTACGAGACCAGTGCTCTAACCACTGAGCTATGATGGCTTACAAAGGATATTTTCACAAACAAAGAATCGGACTAATGCATAATGATATTGTCACGCCTAATACGCAAACGCAAATACCAAATGACTATCTGTCTTATAAAATAATAGTTTTATAACACTAATTTCAAAAACATTGCACAAAAATTAACTTGATTGCTTAGATTTTAGAGTCAAGTATGCATATTGTACGTAGTTCTAAAATTCAACGCTGTATTTAAGACGAAAATACTAAATAACAAAAGTTGAGTAACTCAAGTTAAAGAAAAATATTTCACTAAAACATAGTGGGAGATTCTTTTATGAAAAGAGTAAACAATTATATGATCACCAAGCTTCATATTATGGATAGTATAAGCTTAGCAGATATTACAATGAACTGCACTAGAAGAAATCGAACATTTTTAAAAGAGCAAATAATCGAACGAATGCCAAACGAAAAATAGCTGTTGTTAGTTGATGATCACTCATATTTTTTTTTAAAAAATTGTGAACAAAGCTTCGCTAAATCGCTTTAAGATACTTAAACTAGAGGACATTTCTGAATGATCCACTAATTTCATAATCCGAAGTGATTCTGGATATTAAAAATTCGAATTAGCAAAACATTAATCTAAATTTATATTTAAATTAATATTTTAAATTCTTGCTAAGATTCTATTCAACTTTTCCTATACTGCAATATAATTATCTGTGTGTTTTGTCTTTTAAACACTAATACTAACGATGCATTATGAAAAAAAAAAATCGAATATTTGTCAATAAATTTGAAGTTAAAGCAGATGGAAATGTGGTAACTTTTCTAAAAACTATTCGCTGTAGAAAAAATGGACATTATAAACCCTAGAACTGTGAATTTATTTATATTTATTATTATTTTTATCAGATGCCAATTTTTATTAGAACTTTTAGCTGTAAATAAATGGGCATTAAAAACCCTAGAACTGTGAATTTATTTATCTTTATAATTATTTCTATTAGATGCCAAAGACCTAATGTATTATCTTTATTAGATGTTATCTTTCATTTTGGACATTTATTCTTACTATCTATATAAAAACGGAAAGAGAAAGAATGTTCGAGATTTTTGCCTCTTAAATTAATTGCTACTTAATTAGAAATTTAAATATAAAAATTTCTATACAATGACTCGTCATTACGGTATAAGGGGTTAACTATATAAAAGCGATGGCTCAAACAGTGAAATGCAACAGGTTATATTGAAAACTCAAAGAAAACTGGCTCAAGTCTTCCTCACGTAAAACTTTCTACCATTCATACAAAAAAACCGATTCAACATCTTCAATGAAATAAAATTTTCTGCAAATACTACTCGAAGAAAAAAAAATCGACCACAAAAGGGCCCTCAAACTGTTCCTTTTTTAAATGCTAACACCCAGTCTCAAGCTCCATCCCATAATGTGAACTATTTGCAAACAAATGTCCCGTGCCTTCCTCATTTTCAATAATGCAACAAAAGCGCGTGTGTGATTTTCCAACTTGTTACAATCACGAGAAAAGAGAGATGTTTCTACAGTAGTAAGTATTATATAAAAGCAAGTAGCAACAGATTCTCTTTTATTGCAGAGAATGTGAAAGACTTTCTTGTATAGCTCTCTCTCTAAAAAGCCTTTCTATTCAGTGTGTGTGTGTTTATTAGGAGGCTGGCATTCGGCCTTTTGTAGGCAGACAGTTTAGGCCTACTTTAGAAGTCGTTTCAGCCACAGTCGCTCACAATAGTTCGCGCACACAAATGCCGATTCACAACTTAAAGGGAGGATTTTCAATAGAGGACTTCAGTTTTCTAAAGAGAGAGAGAGGAGAAAATGTTACGCGGAAAAAGGGGTTGAGGGCGCCATCTAGAGGAGGCTCCGCGCACCATTTCGGAGCGGAGGGCTGATGTCAGATGAGTAGATGCGAGATGGTGATTGGTTCTTCGCGGACTACACCCCGGTTTCGAAACACTAGCACGTGGATCGGGATTTTCGGAGGTAGGTACCTACTTTATTCAAAATAATTAAGATTTTTTTAACTTCTAAAGAATGTTTTGCCTTGTGATCTTGGTGCGTGTATTGAGGGAAAGCATTTAAAAGCCATTTATTCTCATGTTTTAAATTTTTAAAAAAAATCAAAGGTTTGTTTGTAGAATAAAAATGAAAATGAAGTCAATTTTGAGCATTAATGCGGATAGAATAACGAATTTGAAAACTTGGTGAAATTTCTAAATATTGGAATGTGTTTATAATAAAGAATGTAATAAAAAAAAACCACACAATAGGGAAAAAAAAAAAGATACAATTCATTCTAAGAACAAATTTTGTAACGTTTCTATAAGAAATTTTTTACAAATGCGTTCGTAAAAAAGGAAGCTTAAGAAAAGAAGAGGAAAAAGGGGAGAAAAAAATAATTTTCAATTTTTCAACAAAACAATACAGACCAGAAAAAAAAGCATAATCATATGAACATGCGATGACAATGATTTTGTTGCTTAAGAGTATATGGTTAAATTGTTCTTAATTTTATAGTTTTTGTTTCTTGGTATATATAAATATACGTGAAAAATTGATACAAATTTTGAAACTCAACGTTAAAAAATTTATTTATTTTGTATCCCTTTTGATCTGCCACAAATAGTTTTACGAAAAATTTACTCAATATGTTCATAATTTTTCAGGACGACTGAAATTAATTAAATTAGGAAACCTTTAAGTAGAAAAACTACAAATGAAATCCTACGCTAAAATCAACTTTTAAAAAAATGAAACCTAGTTTTATTTATAGGGAATTTTCTGCCAGAAATAAGGTCATAGCATAAAATGAAAAATCTAACAGCAGGATAAAACCTACATTAATTTTAACTAATTTCCCAAAAGCATTTATAAATTTTTGATATGGGAGGTGTAGATTCTAAACCCAAAATTCAATATCATAAATTTACGATTTGAAAAAAAAATAGTTTCATATTATTATTTTTATAATTTAAATCCAAAAATTCGATTCTTTCACATACGCTAAAAGGGGTTTTAATCTCAACAGTTTTGCTATAATTTCAAAAAAATTAAAATATAAAATAAAAAAAAACTTCTTTAAAATTATATTAAATATAATTCACTCCTATTATTAATTATGAATTGCTCCGCCAATTACGATTATTTAGCGATTTCAATCGATTATAATTCACGCGAAAAATTGTTAAAATACATATTTATTCAAAATCGGATCAAAGATTAATTTTAAGGCTTACAAAGCATAAAATATAGTTAATGATTTGGTATACCTAAAAATGAATATGAACTTTTGTTGTATGTTGCTTTTATAAATATTGACTATTAAAACTGGGAAAACTACACATTTTTCAGAATGTCAAGTGACCAAACTAGGCCTGTCTAAGTACAAAGGGTTAATGATTTACTAAGAAATTATATCGTATAAACCTATCAGGCATCAGGTAAACCTAATATCGCATCTCAAGTATTTCCTGCAATTTCGCATATAATATTTTATAACAGATTTATTTATTCAAATTAGCGCACTTCCTTTCAAGAATATATCGATTTACTAACTTGATTGTCGATTAAAAAAATATAGCACCATGGAAAATGTTAATGCTTTTAAAAGAATATATAAAATCAACTGCCTTCTAAAATTCGGGAAAAAAAATCTATGAAAAAACAACTTTTGAAATTTTTTTGACCTTCTTGCATTGCTGTCTTACTTTCAAATGATTTCTAAAAAATTGCTGGAAGGAAAACCTAAAAAAATACATTGAAAATATTCTTATAAATAATTCAAAATTCCGCATAGTTGAATATACAAAGTACTACAGCTAATTTTCTAAATTGCCGTGGTTTTCTAAAACAATGCTACAATAAAGGCTGCGACTTAAAAAAAAATAGAAAAGATTTTTTTTAAAGAAATCTTAAATCTAAGAAAATTTAAATATTCTTATTTAGAATCAGTTTTTAAGTGTTAATATTAAAATGCATTAAATTAAAATGTTAAATCTTTTTCAATTTTCTACAAAATCTCCTTTTATTTTGTTATTAAACATTAATAAATTTCCGTTTTTTACTACTTGTTGATTGATGTCAAACTTAAAAACTAGACCCAAAAAAAAAGCTCATGTGAATCATATTTTTTTTATTTCTAAGATGAAAAAATACAACGAAAAACAAAAATTGAAAATAATTTTTAATCATCAATTTAAAATTCTGCAATTTGTGAATTTTATTATACAAATATTTGAGACGAACCAATCTCCAACTAAAAAGACCTGAAAACCAAATTATTCGATACTAATTTTAATAAGCACATTTTTACTGTAGGCATAGTACAATATAAAATAAAGCAACACTTTAGTTCTTTTCAAGATACACGATTACCAATATATTTTATTTCCCTGCTAAAAATTAATAGCATTCGTTTTCCGCTCTCTTCGTAGTTTGACGGAAAACAAGTGTACACTCTGCCGCCGAAAGTCGATCTTCCACGGGAAGGACGATGATCAGTATCCGATGAATAGCAGAGACGGGATTGGCCGTAATTCATAGAAGTGATCTGATTCTACCTCATTTTTCGTCTCTGGATTTAATTTTCAGAACTTAAATATTGATATGTGGCAATAAAATTACATATTTTCAAAGAAAAAATTAAGAATATATTATTTTGTTTAATCAGTGATTTGAATTTTTATTTTATTTCTTTTTCCCAATGGATGCAGATACATTAGGGGAAAGGATTTTAAAAGTACGGAATTTGTCAGGTATAATCATTTTAGCATAAGTTCTCGGACGTGAATGCTATAGCATTCATTTTTTAAAAATGTGATGCAAAATGACAGGAATACTATAGTATGTAAATTTATAAGCCAAATAAATATTTTAATTATATATAGCCTCAATTCTAAATAATTATTATACTCTCGAAAGTGATGGTTGATTGGTTCATTTTTTATTTGACCTTTTATTTATGTGTGAATTAGTTAGTAGCAATTGGTATTTTCTCTCTATATCTATATACTAGCCGCCTTTAATGACTTTACAAGGGGTATTAATTGCATTGCATTTCAATTAAATAATTTAAGTATAGTTTCATATCCCTGCTTCCGTCGATTTACCATTTTTAAAAATCAAATAACTTCATTTATCCTCCAATTTAAGTGGTACTGTGATTTCTCTTATTTATTCATTCTTTAGAATCCTTTTACCTTAACCTTCAAAATAAAAAAAATTGTAAGCGCTTTTTTTTTTCATTACTATGCACGTATTTAATATTTAATAAAAATACAGTTAACCACACTTCTCGAATTGATTTTTCATCTGGTCCCGAAATTGTAACTCTCAATTTATGAGCGAGTTTTTGTTAGGAAGTTATCGAAATTCATATTGTTTTTAACAATTCTCATAAAAAGATACGTTGATTTTATTCACACAGTTATGAGAAGTGATATGTTGTTGTTTTGTAATATATTGGATTTAAAAATGCAAAACGTTTAATAATCTCAAGTCTTGTTTTCTGTCTGTTGAAAAGTGATAATTACATCAAAGTTCCGTATCATTATAATTATATTGAACATTTATATTAAAGTTATTATTGGCCATGTCAAAAGGGAAAAAACATAAAGAGGAGCTTTTTTTTCTTTCTCAGATTTATAAAATGTAAATCCACAACAATCTATTACTTAAACAGAAATACAATTTTTATTTTCTGTTACGAAAAATCAGTTAATTTAAACATCTTTGAATACAATTTTTTTTTTTTTTTATATTCACAATGTGGAAATAGTATACAAACATTATTTTGAATTTAAAATATATATATTATTCTCATATTAATTGTAGATAAATAATAATTAATTGTAGATAATAATAAGCAAATACCATTTTGAATAATAAAAATGTCACACTCGGCCTTTCTTCGTATCCTTTTAAGTCAAAATCGCTCTAATTATTTCACCATACATGCCATTAGCCAGTTTTGTTTCATTTCGCAATCCTATATAAATGAAAAAAACAAAAACATAAAATTATTTTAAGTGGATTAACATGAAATATAGATAATGCAGAATATCTTTTCAATATACAATATAAATGCAAATATTACATCCAGTTGTAATAATTAAATCACATTCATAATTTCCTTAAGAAATAGCTATTTATTATAAAGTATAAGAATCCTTTAATATTGGTTACTATAGCAACGTTTAAAACTGAAGACTTGAATGTCATTCTGTTGTCATTCATAACTTCCAAATAATGAAATGCAGACGATTGTTGAATTTTAAGCATTTTATTTCTAACAAGAATTAAACTGAATTAATTGACAAGAATTAATTGAATGTCATTCTTTTACCATTCCTAACTTCTAAATAATGAAATGCAGACGATTGCTGAATTTTAAACATTTTATTCCTAACAAGAATTTTTCTTTAGGAATCTGGATATTGGCACGAAAAATATTATATTCAATTAAATATCATATACTGTATGATATAAGGATTTAATATCAAATTATGAATTCTATGCTGATGTTACAATTTTCTAATTATTTTAATTCATATATTCTATTTTGATGCGCTAATTATCATAGATTCCTTGTTTGTTACAATATTCATTATCTTTTTGCATACCATATTTATTACAATTACACATCTTACCAAATGATTCATTATCTTCGTATCACTCGCCAAATTTTAAGAATATTGCTAATCTTTAATTCGAATATTGTTCTTTAAATTATGAGCAAAACACAAATTCTTCAATATGTCCTTTTTTTAAATAATATATGTACCTCCTGAGTTGTACAAAATTGTATTATGAAATAATAAATCAAGCAACTAGCTTTCAATTGTAATTAAGGAATCCGTAATACGGAAAACCTTGGGTTAAAAATATAATTGGAGCTCTCTCGCTCTTATTGTGTTAAAATATAAATAATAATACGATATAGTAAATTATAAAGTTTTTAATAGCGGTTAGAAAATACTTATTTTGAAATGTAATAAAATTTTGATATGCAAATAATCTTTAGTTATTTAATATTATAAAAATAAAGAAAAAAATGAATGAATACATAATGATATTATAAGTGAGTTTTACGTGTAATATGTATGGATTATGCATTAATGCATATAAATCTTCGAAGCTCTTAATAGCACAGTTATTACATTTTGTACGATTTTAATTGCTCAATGAAAGGTTAATTGGCAGTTATTATAAATTTTTTTATATAAAATACTTTTTATTTTATAAGAGTTTATGTATTGAGGTAATATATATCATCACGTATTGAAATGTAAATTATTTATAAATTCTTTATTATAGCAAAACACATTTTTTGCAGTTTTCGTTATTTTGCTAAAAGTTTTAACTCGATACACCAAAAGAATACCTGCGGTTATGCTGTAATTCTCTAAACAATAATTTTCCCGTATTTAATGATTGACTTTTTTTTTATTTATTGACTACTCAAGATTCTAAAATCTAAAAAAGTAATCAACAATAAAACATTAGAATGTGTATGCATGTTTTACTCGTTTTGAAGAACTAAACAAACATCTTCCTCGAAGCAATCTCCATTGCACTTCTGCTACCCTTTATTCCAACCTTCAAAGGAAGCCTTAAAATCAATTTTGTGAAACGCCTTCATAGTTCATAACGTATATTCTTTGATCGAAATAATGGAGTCAAAATGGTAAACTCAACGAGACAATTTCAACTTTGAAAATAAGAAAAAGTCATATGGTGCCATATCAGGTGAATACGGAGCTTGTGGATCTATATTTGATGATTTTCCCCCTCAAAAATTCACGAATAATGGCATTATGAAAAGACGCATTATTGTAGTGCAAAGCCTATGAGATATTCCTTAATAAATGCAGGAACTTGTTTAATAATATCTCCTATCATTAAATGATAATTCTCTGATCTTATCGACATGTTGATGATAAGACGAAGTTGATGGTCTTCCAGAGAGTGCTGCATCTAAGATGGATTATCTATCTTCTTTATATATTTTCTTACAATCTCTTGTATTTGCTAAGCAGTTTTCTTTATTGGCTTTTCTCAACTACTACTGTCAGAATATCAAACATTTTTGTCGCATGAATTGCTTTACGCAAACAAATTTTAACGCATATTCTTTACTCAAATGCATTCGTTATGTTGCAAAATCGACAAAGTTAAATTCATTAAAAACAAATTTATATTCAGGTGAAAAAAGGAAATTAATTCCTAAATGTTGCCATATGTCTATAGAATCATAAAAATGTTTTGCAGACGATATCTACTGCGAATGTTTTTTTAAATGAAAGACGCATATTTTTTAACAACTAATAAAGGAGATAATAAAGTTAAAAACATAACAGATTATCCCGTAAGATGTATTTAATTTTTCGTTAACAATCCATTCGTTTATTTTGTGCCCTTAAGTATGTTTTTCTGACATATTTATTCACCTGGTTACATTGAAACTTCTAAAATGTTTTATAACAGCAAAGTCGTGAGCGAAGAATGTTTAAGCCAAATCTTAAAATATAGTGAGATCGTATTTTCATTCTGAAAACCTAAAAAGTATGTGTTCTTGTCAGGATTGTTTTTTCAATGAGTTTAAAGGGTTTTAGAAAGTTAAATTATTCCATATTACTTAATATTAATAATTCAGAAAGTAAATTCTTCTATTACTCGTGTAATGGATATGTATGATTATGAAAATCAGATTTTGCTATAGTATTCAGTACATATACGTTGGAAAATCAGAATCTTCTATAATCCTTAGCACAAATGTTTTAGAATGACAGATTTTTCTATAATATTCAGCACAAATGATTTAGAAAAAAAAATCAGATTCTTCTACAATATTTAGGGCAAATGATTTAGAATATCATATTCTTCTATAATATTCTGTACAAATCATTTAGAAAGTCGGATTCTTCTATAATATTCAGCTCAAATGATTTAGAATATCCGATTCTTCAATAACATAAGTCAGATTCTTCTATAATATTTAATACATAAGATTTAGAAAACCAATTCTTCTATACTATTCAGTACATATGATTTAGAAAATAACATTCTACTATATTATTACATAGAAATGATTCGGGAAGTCAGTTTCTCCAAATTTATTCAGAATAAATTATAAGGAATTCAATTAGAATTCAACATATTTCATTACGAGTTCCTAAATAATTACATTTAATTGAATTCCTTTCCATTCCGTATTGATCAATACTTCAATGGCTTTATACTCTTATGGTAATAAAAAAAAATCATATAAAATTGAAATCAACCTTTATTTGTTTTTACCGCCGTAAAAATGGTCCAGATCTAAAAACAATTGATTTAGACAATACTATTTAAAACTTAACTATTATTCAATTAAGTACTTCAACAAGTGACCTTTATTAATTCTTTAGAGACTATCCAAATCCAGGGCAGCCGATTCCAAATATAACTCGATCTGAATCGGACAGTTTGCAGGTGCATTTTGTTTACGTCGCAGGGGGCATTTCGCCTGGCTTGCCTAACGAGGTAGTGAGGCTCTCTTTCCCCATATTGAAAGGTTACCTCGGGATCGGGAGGGGGGGGGGCAACTGAATGGCCGGCAATCGTTTTTCACATTACCCGCACGAACGATTTTTTCCCAAATCCTCATCTCCCTCAGCATTTCCATCCCCCCTTTTCCTTTTTTTTTCTTTTCTTTTTCCTTTCTTCTGTAGTATTCGGAAGCAGCTACTAGTAGCTTTCACCGAGATTATGCTGAGATTTTATTTGGACGGACTTACAGGATGCGTACGCTTAAAGGATGGGGGGCTATGTCGAGGCGGAAAGGAAATTTGAGCGTTCTTAGCTATATTGAGATCCACCGTAATTTTTAGTTGCATTACCTTAGAATTTTAGACGGCAATGTGTGAAAATGTGTTGTTGGAAAAACTTTAGTAAAAAAATGTGTTATATAATTCTAAATTTCTATTGAAGTTTTGATGTCTGACATCTGTTTTGAATTTCTAGTGAATATTTCTATGTCTGATAGTTTGACGATTTTTGATGAATAAAAATCAGTATGATCAGTATCAGTTAAATCAGTATCAAAATAAATAACTAGAATTTCTGATGATCGTAAAAACTAACGGTAAAAAAAAAAAAAATCGAATTGCAGCTAGATGATTTTGAAATAATCCGGCCGATTTATAATGGTCAATGAAATATGATT
>JAPMOR010033618.1:8506-23395 GCA_026543865.1 Argiope aurantia
TTCTAAACTCTCTAAACTATCATTTTCTAAAAATTTTCATCTCGGAAGAGGAATTGAAAAATACTAAATCGCTTCAAGATTGTAGATAAAATAAAAGACACTTTAAAATATCTGAAGGATCATAAATGTCTACTTTTGAAAACAATATTTTTGTCTTTCTTGATTATATTTTTCATATAAATCAATATATTGTAAATATTTATCGTTTATAATGCTTTATTCAGAAATTCATTTGCTTGAATGTTTCGTTTCATTTTAAAGGTGTTTTGCATAAGAATTTGGAAGGGATTTCGCCTACATATATATATATATAGGTGTCTATTTATGAAAATAAAATCACCTCCATTAAAAGTTATATCTTTTAAACTATTCTTTCAACTTTTTCACATAGAATTATAAATTAATGGAAATTTGAACTAAAAGAAAGCTGACGAATAAACTTAATTATGTGTACTTTTGATTTAAAAAAAAAGGATAATTTAAAATGAGTACAAAATTATGGATGTTTTAAATCAGTTAATGCAAAATCATATGGCTTTAACAATGCGCAAAATATACAGGGTGTTGCCAAATTCAACCGACTAATTCAGAGGGGTGATAGTAGGCATCAAGAGGATAAAGAATACCATACATCATGGGGTCCCAAACGACATTTAGGGGATGAAAATCGCAAAAATATAGGGAGTCGGAGAAACTGTAAAAAATTAATAAAATAAAATAACAAATGGGGTTTTAACTATAAATATTTTTTACGTGAAAGTACATTCTTAAAGACTATTTTTCACGTAAGTAGCATGCCGATTTGATGAAATATGAGGTCGTAAGTTATTGAAAACTAAAAAGTAGTTTAGAACCCTTATCTGCAAAAATATTGAAACTTTAAGAAAAATAAAAGCTTGAAAATATAAAGAATTTTATACCCTTTAATTTGATATATGTATGTAGTGTGAAAACTGAGAAGGATTTAAGATATTCAAGAAAAACTAAAATGTTTGCCAGGAAACATCGCTGCAACATCGGTATCGATGTTTACAGAGGGTGTTGCCAAATTCGAAAGGTAAATTTAGAGAAGTGATAGTAGGAATCAAGGAGATGAAAAATTATCATAAAACATAGGGGCGTAGAAGACGTTTATTCTTTGAAAATCACAAAAACAGAAATTAGCCTGGCGAAGAGAAAGGCCCTATGAATGCGAGGATTTGGAACAAGGTAGTCGAGAAGAAGAAGCTTTCTCCTAAGTAAATTTTACATGCGTTCAAGGAATATAAAAGCAGCGAGCATTGCAGAAGTGATGGTTAGAGGAATATAAAAGCAGCTTGTATTCATTAAAGAACAGTGCAGAATTGTTTAGGATAAGTTTCATTCCCAAACAACATGTTAGATTTCACGATTGACGAATATGCGGATATGCATTTAATTTACGGCCGAGCGGAGGGTAATGGTCACCTAGCACAAAGAATATACCAAGACCAATATCCAAGTAGTAGTTGTCCACACCACAGTGCCTTTGGAAATATTGATCGACGTTTACTGTAGACAGGAGCCTTCAAAATAGCAAGACCAAATGCAGGGCAAGAACGCAGTGTGCGCACACTTGAAACAGAAAGCCGAGTTTTGCAGCGCTTGGCCGATACCCCATCGACAAGCACGCTATCAATTGCAGCTGAATTGGGTATTCGTTATGAAATGGCGTGCAAAGTCATGCGCGCTTTAAACATGTACCCCTTCCACTTGCAGAAAGTCCAACTCCTATGCGATGACGATTTCCCACGTCGGATGGAGTCTGCACGTTGGATGCTTGGTGTCACACAAGAAGATGCACTCTTTCCTGCAACAATTTTATTATCAGATGACTACTTTATTAGAGAAGGCGTCTTCAATAGGCACAATGCACATATTTGGTCATCCAAAAATCACTATAACTCATGTCACTATCTCGTCGAACGTGAAAAACAAATTTAGTATAGACATCTAGGCAGGAATTCTTGGAGATCATCTGTTGGAACCATATCTTATGCTCAAGCACCTCAGTGGAGCAAAGTACCTAGTTTTCTCGCAGCATGTCCTTCCGGATTTATTGCAGGAAATACCGGCCATTGCACGCCAGAACATGTGGTTAATGCATGGCGGTACACTAGCGCATTTTTCGAATTATGTGCGTAACTACCTAGATTATGCAGATCCTGGGAGGTGGAATGAAAATGGCAGACCTTTACATTGGCCTCCATGTTCCCCGGACCTGAATTCCGTGGATTTCTTCTTCTGGGGCCACATGATATCTCTTGTTTATCAGACACCTTTGGATACAGTGGAAGATCTAGTAGCACGGATCGTCGTCGCTGCTGGAGAAATCGCAAGCACACCTGGTATGTTTAAGCGCGTCCGGCGGTCTAATAAACGTAGTTGTCGATTGGGTAACCTTCGCGGTTGCAACATTGAGCGATTTTCTTATAAAAGTTTCTCATTGTCTACATTCTTAAGTAAAATATCTATGCTGTAAATCTATGTTATATCCGTATTCCACCAAAAAAATTTTCACAGACGTTTTCGAATTTATATTTCTTTGGAAATTCTTATCGTCATGATGCCTACTATCATTCCTCAGAATGTTTCGGTAGAATTTTGTAATATCTTCTGTAAACATATGTACCAATGTTGCAACGATGTTTCTTGGAAAACATTTTAGTTTCCCTTGAATATCTTAAAATCTCCTCAATTTTCACACTACTGACTTATATCAAATTAAAGAGTATAAAATTCCTTAGATTTTCAAGCTTTTATTTTTCTTACAGTTTCAATATTTTTGCAGATAAAGGTTCTAAACTACTTTTTCGTTTTCAATAATTTACTTCCCCCTAGTTCATCAAGTCGGCATGTTACTTACATAAAAAATAGCCTTTCCGAATGTGTTTTCACTTTTAAAAAATTCATAGTTGAAACACCATTTGTTATTTTTTTAATTATTTTTTTACAGTTTTCAATAGTTCTCTGACGCCCTATACTTTTGCGATTTTCCCCCCTTAAACATCGTTTGGGACCCCATGCTGTATGGTGATTCTTTATCCTCTTGATGCCTACTATCACCCCTCTGAATTTGTCTGTCGTATTCGGCAACACCCTGTATAATGCATCAAAGAAAGTGTAGCTCAATATTTATTTATTAATGATTATTTATACCTTGATATAAATCACGAAATATTAGGGAATTTAAAATGCTTACAATATTATGAATTTATAAATTTCAGAAGAAGTGAAAGGAATTCAAAGTACTCTCTAAGAATCTTTTGAAAAATGCTAGATACTGGATTATTACTGTCGCTAGTAAATAAGTTTAGAATTGCTGAAATCATTTCAAAAATTTCTCTAAAATAGGAGTCTTAGTTTACTTCACTTAACTTTAGAATAATAAAAATATACTAAATCAAATAAAATGTTTCTGAATATTTTGAAACATATAGAAATATATGCCATACTCTAAACACAAAATTCGTTATTACATTTTACTAACGTAATAAATTCAAAACTCCGTGAGTTATCAGAAGTTCTTTTTGCTTTTATTTGAGATTTCTGTGCATATAACCAGAATTCATGTTTGTTTATTGCATACAGACCTGTCTATATGGATCTTTCGAAAATTTATAATGAATTCAAAATTATTATGCGATTTGGAAAATTCTTTTATATATTGACTTATGAACGTCTTGTATGACAGCAATAAAGAATTTTTTACACATTTTTTTCATTATTTTAAGTTTTAAACTATTTAACTCTGCTGAAATTATCTTTCCTTCGATTGCCTTCAACTATAATAAATAAATTAAGAGGCATTAAAAAAAGGTTCTTTAAAATTCTAAATATGAAATTATTTTATGAATACTTTAACAAAATTAATCAAAGTAAAATATATGTTTTCATTTGGTCCCATGCATATTAGTTTTAAAAACACAATATATATTCTTTAAAATTTAATACTTTAGCATCAAATCATGCATAACTAATTCATAAATTAAATATTGCTTTCATCACAAATAATTAATGAGATCAAAATAAGCTGCTACCGACATATCTGCACTGACGTGATGAGGTTTACTATAAATTGTTTGAAACTTAACATCATGCCATATTGATTTTAACTGATTTTATTTCTTCCGGCGTATTGATTCTCCTTCTTCGCCACACCTGAAAAGAAGAGAAACCAATTTGGTGAATACTTTACGTGTCACTGCTTTTGGTTCTGTTTTCGAACGCTGCAGCTGCTTCAATCAGCGGGGAGTTCTGAAATGTAAAAGAATCCATACTTTAAACAGCTTTGTGAGACATCCTTTCAAAATAAAAAGCATATTGCTCGAAATAACCGTAAGCCACGAATTTCCTCGATATAATTCAAGAAAATATTTAATCCAAATATTACTAGTCAAACAAATTTTTTTTGAGGTAAGCTGATTACCATTTCCAAATCTATGCTACTTTTTCGAATAATTTTTAAAGCTTTTTTTTTAATTTATTGAAAAATAAAGATCTAACGTTTGATTAGTTTTTGAAGAATAAGCAGTTTCGCAATGCAGGGACATAATGAAGCTTATATTTGAGATTTATGTGCATACAACGAGAATTTGAATTTGTTTATTACAAATAGTGTTGGATATATGGAATTCTCAAAAAATCATTTTAAATTCAAAATTATTTAATGTCTTGGAAATTCTTTTATATATTGACATATGAACATCTTGTATGATGGCAGTACAAGCAATATTTACAAACTGTATTCATTATTTTCAGTTTTAAATTATCTAACCATGCGGAAATCCCTTTTCATTTCGATGCCGATTTATTGTTAACGCATTTCGGTTCTAATGCACTGCCTCAGAAAACTGTATTTTTCTAATTTTATTCTTCTTCTAACCTTCATTGTTTTTATATATAAGAAAATAATGTTTTCATTTTATCTTCCCAATTTCATTCCAATAATTAAATATGATATTTTTGTTATTTATTGTTAAAATTATTGTTAATCCGATTACTGCTTGTTTTTATTTTCTACTCTCAATTTTACTTTATTCATGGTATCGTTGGTTTAAAATCACATTTTCATGATAAAATATCAATAAACACTAGTTTTCAATTAAGTATACGGTATGGTCATAATTTCAAAGTATTGTGAAACCTGAAATATATAGCGCACAACAGAAACAGAGTTTTCTTAGAGGGTTACGCATTACAATAATTTTTATCATGTGAGAGCATGCTGTTGTTTTGATTAGGGGGTTTTGAAGCTCGAAATCGCGCAGGCAATGAATATTGAAGCTTCAAATCGCGTAGGCAGTAAATAAAGCATAAAATGCAATTTTCAAAACATCTTTTAATCGCATATTTTTTTGCCTGCTTTTACCAGTATTGCATTATTATTATGTATGCTTCTTTCACAGCAGATACGTTTTAAATGGTTGACGTAGAACTATGACATCATAGCTGTTATTTCATCTCAAAATCGATCGAGCTCCAAAACTTTGTTTGCCAGCTAGAAAAATTGAAAATGAAAGTTTAAAAAAAATTATGATTTTATATATATATATATATATATGTGTGTGTGTGTGTGTGTGTGTGTGTGTGTGTGTGTGTGTGCGTGTAGAGACCGATAGAGAAGTCTCGTGATTGTTTCAAACCGGTTTAAGCTGGTTAATGGCTTAATTTAATTAAGACAAATGATGACTTAAAAATTATTATGTTCTCACATGATAACTTGAAATTTGCGATTGCAGATTTCATTTTAATTTTTCTCCAATTAGTTTTTTTTTGTTTTTTTTTGTTTGAGTAAATCGTCAAAGCGTATAGCTGCTTATAAAACCTCCAAAATTTAAAGTATTTTTATTTTCGTTGCTGCCATATTTTTAAACGAATAAAAAAAATGACGATATATTTTGCAAATAGCAGTTATTAGAGTGAATAATGCAATTACAGGTATCAGAACCTAAATAAAATTTCAAAAAATCCCCTTTTTAAGAGTTCCTGAATTTGAAGGTTCTAATAAGTATTTTTCTTGAGATGAGAGCTGGAAAAGAACAATTATGAATCATTTGTAATACCAAGTGTGTTTATGAAACATAAAGTAAATATATCCAGTACAAAATTATTATATATTTCTCGATCAATTTTGAGAAATCTCTGAATCGCAAAATTATTTTAAATCTAATAAAAATATGATAAAGAGTGAAAAAAGAAGATTTGCTACAATCAATCAGAATTTTCTAAAGCATCCGAATCAAACATTTCCTAGGAACCAAAGATGTTTAGTTATGTTCATTGCTAATTGAAAGTTGTATTTATTTGATAGTAGTAAGTTTATTCATCTTTTAGTAAAAAGGGAAAAATATACGATCAGTATATTAGCATATAATTTAATTATATTAAAAAGGTAATATAAATCTTAGAAACATTTGACTCTGTAATTAAAAGAATTTTTGTTACCAGATATTGAAATTAATTTTTTTTATTGTGATAATTAAAGTCTGCGAAGAAGAACAGTATTATTGCTCAAAGAATTGATTTATATCTATCTAACAGAACATTACCAAATAAATTATGCCAGCTATGGGATACTCATTTATAACTCCTTTATAATTTTGTCCAATAAAAACATTTTATCAAAAAATTAATTATATCCGCGTATTAGACATAAGATCTCAAAAGGAATTAATTTGCATAATAAATAATCATTTCTACAGTACTTCTGTACTTAAAGCGATTTATGAAAAGAATAAATTCATTAAATTATATTTAAGCTTGATTCTTTAAGATTTATTAGCGAAAATATGCGAATCTCAGTCTAAATTGTTTTAATAATAGTACTTTGATAACTACTGCTGGAAACGTATGATTTATTTATGCTCTTTTGATTTTAAAAGTTTAATAGTTTGAAATAATAATTTAGTTAGGGAAATATGACACAAACAATAAATGAACTAGATTTCTTTTATATAGAATACATAAAATATTATATCACTAAAATTACAAAATAAAGATATTTTACTTTTTTTGAATTCCTAAAATCAAAATAAAAAGTTATTTCAGCTATTTTCATATCGATAGTGTGAATTCAAATATGTTAATCCGCTAAGCCTGTTAAATTCTATGCATTCTAATTGTTAAGGATAGAACATCAGCATAAAGCATATTATGCTTGCCTGAATGAACTTCTTAAAATCGATCTATAGATTTGAATCGTTCTAATAATACAGGTATAATAGAATATATTAATTTCTTTACATTTTATTGCTTTTGTAAACACATCATATGCTTATTATATTGCTTATATGTTTATTATATTTCTTTATATTTCATTATTTCTTTTTGCTCATTTATTCTTGGAGTTGTTCTAAGTAAGTATCATTGAAAATATGTACTAATCACTATCTTTAACCATATTTGTTTTTATAGCTAGAAACTGTAATAAATAATGTAAATGACATTAAAGAGAAAGGATCTTTAAAGTTCTAAACATAAAATAATATTTATCTTGTGAATACTTTTTGAAAAATAATCAAAGGGAATTATATTTTTTTTCTTTTGGCCATAATATACCTCATTTTCAGCAACAAGATATATTTTATTAAAATCTCACATACTCACATTAAAATCACATATAATTAGAGCAAATCATGCTTAATTCTTTCATAAATTATATAATCATTTCACAGTAAATAATTAATTTAGATGCAAACAAAATCTGAACTGCACTGACGTGCATATACTTGCACTGACGTAAAGCGGTTTACTATAAATGACTGGGAAACTCATCGTCATGCCACATTGATTTTAACTGAATTTCCGTTTTCCGACACATTGATTATCCCTTTTCCACCACATCTGAAAAGAAGAGAAACCAATCTGGGGAATACTTTACGTCTCAGTGCCTGTTTTGATTCTGTTTTTGAAAGCTGCAGCTGCTTTAATCAGTGGGAGTTCTGAAATACAAAACAATCCATGCTTTAAACAGCTGCGTGAGAATTCCCTTCAAAACAAAAAGCATATTACCCGAATTAGCAGCAAATCAAGAATTGATTCGACATAATGTATGAAAATATTTAATCCAAATATGATTAGCCAAAGAAATATTGTATTTAAGGCCTGTTGATTGCCATCTCCATATTTGTATCACATTTTTCTCGTTGAATATTTTCTTCAAAGCCGAGATTTAATTTATTAAAAATGAAAGAAATAACGTTTGATCAGTTTTTGAAGAATAAGAGCTTTTGCAATACAGGGGCACAATTAAATTGATAGAAGAAAGAGATTCATTATTTCTTGTACACATTAATCTGATTTAACTGAATTTGGTTTTGAAGTGATTTAATATGAATATTATAATAATTTGACTTGTGAACATGGATATAACTTGTTGTCTCTTCCTTTAAATTTAGAAAATATTTACAATCTTTATAGCAATTCCATATGATAGTGTAATTTGACACAGGCTATAACTGAGAAATATTTATTAAGCACTTATATTACTGATAATTATAAATTAATTTGTCTTTATTTGTAGCATAGATTTCAAAAATGAATGTCAAAAGAATATGTTTAAATTTAATTATTCTCATATTTATTCTGGAGCTGCATAAAAATATTTGAGTCTCAAATATTTTCACAACTTCTTAAATTACTTTTAATATTCAGTATGTTAGAAGTAACGCCATTTACAGGACTATTTGATTAGGTATTTTTTGTTAGACAAAATAGTCATGATAAAAAGATATTTCTATTTTATGAATTATAATAAGTATACATTTGAAACTAACCAGGTATCATTTTATCTTATTTGATGTTTTAAGTGTGTTCAAAAACTTTTGGAAATTTTACTGTGAGAATTTATATACTTCTTTTCTAACTAAATCATCTTTTACAGAAATTATGTTGTCTGATTATTCAATAAAAAATGAATAAAACTGGAAAATATTTATTTGTAAATGTATTGTATGGATTTAAGTTACTATGCTTTAGCTTCTTGTTGAAAAAAATTTAAATATTTCCTTATATGTATATCTTTACCAACCTCTTTATATTTAGTGATCAACCGGGTCTTCTGGAATATGAACTGATTTAAGCTAAATCAAATCCTATATATATAAATTGATAATCACGAGTCTGTGGCTTAAGTGCTTTTAAGCATCAAATTATAACAGGCAAAGATATTTCAGATGATTTATCTTTGTTCATTATATAGATCATCCTTCAACATGTAATAAATTCACTCCTTTACGGCACTACATTTTTTCTCATCAAAGAAGGTCATTGAGACTGATCATTCATAAACACTCAACATCAAATTCACATCCATTACCTTTGTCAATGCTTTGCTAGACTATGTTGTAACATCGCCTTCTATGAAGCTCATGCTTCACACTCCCACTTGAATTCAGTGAGCGCCAATATCGAATGAAGAGATAGAAATGAACTTCTTGCGTATATTCGACCGCCCCTCTGCCACTGAATGAAGTAGTATCGATAGGTATGACTACGGCCTGCTGCTGTCCCTATCATAATTCACCCGTGTCATTGGAAAATTCTCAAACTGGCATTCTCTTCAAAGCGATTGGCCTCCAGCCATAAAATGATCAATCTCTGATCCTTTCCCTCTTCTTCCCCTAAACCTATCATCTTGTTTTTACGAGAAGAAAGCTAATACTTTGAGAATATTTCCTTAAAATTATCCATATTCCATCAAATGCGATTTCCACAACAAAAGAAAGGTAAACACTTTTGAAATTTTAAACAATTGGCAAAAAATTGTCAATTTTCAACATGAAGCCTTTCAGAGTGTTAAGGTTTTATGACACTTTTAGTACAAAGCTTAAATCATTATTTTCAGAGCTCGTTGATTTCTCTATATTGCTTTCAGTTCCGAGATTACTATACTTCTTTTAAATAACGATAAATTGTTCCAATTCCTCTACAGATGCATTTATTTTCCCGCTTTCTTCCAAATCATAGAAATGGAATGCGGGGAAATAAAGACAAGATGGATATTCAACCTTCCAGGTCACGTGCTTCTAAATTTGATGGGTTTTGGAGAGTCCTTGAAGTGGTTTGACAATCATTAATATCCAATTTAATTTATCATTAATCATTAGAATTTAATTTATCATCATCAAAGGAAGAGAAAAATATTTTTTTATCAATTATTGGCTTACTTATCTAAAAAAAAACTGATATGTATATAGAATTAAAAACATTTGTTTATAGAATATTTTCCAATAATTATTACGTATGAAAACACTTGGTGAACTTAGTGGCAGTCGAAATTACTTTCTATAACATCTGGTCTGCCATCTGCGAAATTAAGAATCCTGAATAATTGGAATAAGTGAATTAGTTTAATATATGTGTTTTCGCCTAACTAAAAAAATGAATCAGCACTGTGACAACTTTAGATAAAAGGGATTGTTGTTTTTGTTGTTACTAATTTGGAATCATCTAGCACGGCTAAACCATCTCCATGAATCCAAAAACGAATAAAATGTGTGAAACAGAAAAAATAGGATTGAAAACAATCTTTAATATTTTTGCTTTTGTTACATATTTCAAAACTGAACGCTTAGATAAAAGTTATGGCATGATGTATTTTCAGCTATGGTTAAATTAATTAAATTTTAACGTTATAGGGTACAGCGAAAATAATTATTTTAATTAAAAGAGGAATTTATACTACTATTCTGTAGAAAAAATGAGTCAAGAGTTCAAAAAAGAAAAAAATAATAATTGTATGATATTAAACCTATATATTATATTATGTACTTATAGAAATTACATTTAATATTTTTTATAAATGCATTGTTGAAAAGCACATATTTTTTTCATATAGTAATTTTAGTTGAGAAATCTCTAGCTAATAATGAAATATACACATAAAAAGAAATGAATAAAAGTTTCAGTTCGCAAAAGCGATTTGTTTCGAGAGTATAAGGCTGTTAATTAGAAATTTTAAATTCATCAATTTCAATTTTAATTTATTATTTTAGAAACATAAAATTTCGTCATTCTTCATAATTAAAATATGTATTATTATATGATATAATAATCAAGCGAAACCAGTATTGTTGAATATAATTATTATAGGTGTTTATCTTTTGAAATGCTACATATTATTCATTCTGATTCTGAAGCCTTATATATAATTTTGGCTGGGAATTAAACAAAGCACTTTGATTAATGATGTATTCTATTGTTAATAAAATAGAAAAATTCTCAAGCCTCATATTTCCTGACATTTTAGCAGCGTCCAGATTTGCCTTAGTTTGAATTAAGATAAAATGGCTGCATTTTTTTTCATAGAAGTCTCAGGTAGTCTAATCGATGCGTTATTGAATAATAAATATAGCAAAGGTTTCTTAGTTTACGTCATTGATTACTTCTCTAAAAAATATTTAAAAAATTGTTCATAATATTAAAACATTTAGAGTGGAAAGAATCTTCATAAATCGTCAGTGTCAATCAGGATCGGTCATTATCAGAAATCTGAACATTTTATTTTGCAATTTATAAAGGAAAAGAAGAAAGAGATATTATCTCAGATGCCACATGCGTGATTCAAACATCTAGAGTAGGAGAAATATAAGTGTGCACGAAAAAAATACCATAGAGAGCACGCTTTATGTCTTCTGAGAAAATCTTTTTCATAATAATAGGTTTCGAGACACAAGCGTAATGCTTTCGCAAAAGAATGAATCATTTGTAAAAATTTATTTTTTTTATCTTTTAATTCGAAATAAGAAGTTAAATTCGTTTTTCAGTCGATTTTTAGCTAGAAAATAGCCGTCATCGGAATTGATATGAGTTTTGCTTCATTTCTTGTTCCATATGCATCTTTGAGAAATAAAATCAGAAATTTCTTTCTTCACTAAAATATTGCTCATATTTGTATAGTTTTCCTTATCCTCTTGAGACCCAAGCTCATGTTTTTCAACCGATTTTTACAAAATTTGAGATTTATCTACTTAATAGGGCTACTAAACATTAAATGTAGTCATTTTTCGAAAAAGTTAATTTTTTTTAATTTTTTGATATGTCCATTATAATGGACATTGGGTCTTAGTCTTGCAAATATACATTTTACAAATAAACAAGAGACAACATAACTACTCATTTCAATCAACACAAATGCAAGAAGCAACTTTATTTAAAGGTTTAAAATTGAAAAATATTTAAAGTTTATGCAAAATATTACAATTTTTGAAAATCTTATTATACGCACATAAGAAAATTTAAGTGAACTTGTTTAGTTATGCAAAAAAATATTCAGAAATTCTATGCATGTACTCTCGCAAAACAATTATTTTGCACTGTTAAACAAAAATACATATTGCATTTCATGCACACTACTTTAGTTTTTTTTTTGTACATCCTTTATTCTTGCATCTTACATAATTCTTAATGTCCATCATTTTTGGAAGATGCTTGATTTGTTTTTTACTATTTGAAGTTGACTCCATACTCAACTCATGTTTTTACGTTTAAGAGTGTCTGTTTCATCATCACTAGAATCAGACAATGAAAAATATTGATGAACCACAATGTATATTTAATCATTTTCAGCTCTAGATTGGATTTGCATAAATGGGATTTTAGTGCTTCTTGGGTCTAACAATTTTTTTCTTGGAAGGAAAAAGTGAGAAAATTTCAATAGTTGCTACTTCATCTAAAATGATGCTTAAAAGAAACAAAGCTTTCCAAAAATATTGTATATATTTTAAACCATTCATAAAAACTGAAATTGATTTTGAAATCTGAATTGAAATTCAGTTGACAGTAGCATTCTCCACTAGATTTAAGAACATACAGGTCGGTTAAAAATAACAAAGAAGCAATGAATTTGTCATCTGGGAAATCTTTGATAGCTAGCTTTTATTCATGATGCAAAAACATACTCCACATTTGTATATTCACACAACTGCCTGAAATAGTGAAAGATACATTCCCATAAATATTAATGACTTTACCCCTTTTTGTGGTGTAAGAATATTTATTGTATCAAAATTATTATATACGCAGGAATAATATTAAGATTCTTTGCAACTTGCTTGTTGCTTTCATTCATAGTAAAGATAGAACCAAATATATTCATTATTTTGGAAAAAGGCCATAAATTTATGAAATAAATTTATGTATCCAATATTTAGTTGAATATTTCAATTCTTCAAAAAATTTGATTTGAAGCTTCTCTGTCAGGAATAATTTCCATGAAACAGAGTTCATGGAATTTTCTAAAATTCCTTCAAGCATATTTTGTTCTTTTTTCTAAGATTTCGATCTTAATACGTCAAAAATTACGCAGAAATCCAAAGAATATTTCATGCTAGGCCAGATTTCTAACTTTATGCAGAAGTTTTATCCATACGCCATAAAATAAAACTGGAAATGCAGTTCCTGTCTTTTCCTTTTATCTTAGATTATCTAAAATTTGCACTTCCTTTTTTTGATAGGAAGAAAGGCAGATGATTTATTTTTAGCAAAACCTTTTATAAATATGCAAAGTTCCAATTGTTATTTTACATATGGAAATTAAAATTTTATAAAATTTTACTTTACGTTAAAATTTTAGCTCTACTTAGTGGTGGATTTCACGAAATTTGAACCAACAATACATTCGCACGCTGATTAGCAAGATCGGTAGTTGTTAGATAGAAAAAGTTAGAGAAACACAAATAAATGCTCATTTTTTCTTCAGTCCAAAAGCCTTCATACCTTAAATACCATTTTTGCAACATTTAGTGTCGTTAGAAGTCGCTCTTTATGTGCATTTCCTAAATAGATAATTTTATAAGAGCATACTTGAAAACTTAAATGTCAAATCTATGCATGTGTATTACATTTATCAGGCAAACAAAAAGTCTAAAGATTAAAAAAATAATCTTAAATTATTTAAATTGTATTCGATTATCTGTTTTATTTTACTTACTTTCTATAAAACTATTTTTAATTTCACGGTGGCTTTGAGTTACGATTATGGATTTAAATATAAAAAGAAAATCTTAATGAATATGAAATCTTGAAAAAAAAATACATGCTTCTTTTTATATTAGTAAAAACTGAGTATGCGTTAAAGATAATATATGGAAGTGACATTTTTAAGATTGGAAGAGAAAAACTCCTTCATGCATGTTCTTAATATAAAATATGCTGCTGTACAATGTCATAGAGTGAATTAAAAAAAAGTACTTTCATTTACACGAGAAAAAAAATCTTTATGAAATTCAGGCATTTTAAAATTTGAATTTAAAGCTTCTGATGGTAAATTATCACGAAGCGGAACAAAAAAACTAATAGAATTAACAACTGAAATATTAAATAATGGAATAAATAAAAAAACTTAATCATTGGCTTAATATTTTTATCATGTAGACGAGCTAATATAGGCATTAAAGTTTCATAAATTTCAGCTATGAATATACATCTTTAAGATATATTTTTGTATAAAATACACAAAATATATTTTATAATCACCAAAGAAATTTAATAACGTAAAATAAAAAAAATGAATGTGCTTTTGGAAACTGTTTAGAACATTTAATGGTTTTAGAAAGTGAAATTTGTAGTTTCAATTGAAGTGTAACTAATGCTTTTATCAACTCGTTAAACGAATTGCAAAAAAAAAAGTCATTAATAATTAATGATCACAAATAATTTTATGGGAAATAAAGTTTAACATTTAGAAAGTCATTAAATAACTACAATCTTATTTATTATCGTATTCATCATAATTTAGATTTATTTATTACAAGATGACGAGAAAAAAAGATTTGTTTATTTAAGTAAATTGGATATGTAATGAGTCAAAGCAGTAGCTTTAATAAGTCGTTACAACAACATCAATGCTATCTATTGAAAATTAAAGAA
>JAPMOR010033625.1:4990-20266 GCA_026543865.1 Argiope aurantia
AATTATTTATACTTGTCGTATCAAATTATATCGAATTATTTATACTTATAGTATCTAATTATTTAAAATTATCAATCAGCAGGAGGGACAATTTCATCTTAGTAGATTTTGCTCAAAATTTGATAGAAATATACAAATTTGGTATTTAAACAGTATACCAAATTTCATCTATCTAGATGAGTGCGTTTTTGAGCTATATTTGTCACAGACGGACATTTTTCAAAATTGCGTTTTCCGAAATGGGAGCGTGGAAATTCGTCCAAATCTCGTATTCGATTTTTTTTACTATTAAACTTACTCAATATTACGTATACGAGAAAGTGGAAAACAATTAAAGGGAGTCATCCAGACAAACGAAATTGTACACATGGTTCCATTTCCAATATTATAAATTAGATTCTATTTTGTGATATATCCGTTGGCTAATATATTATCTGAAAATTTGTATACTGTATATGTGAAGACAACCAAAAAGCAGCAATTTATTAGTTGGCATTTGAACTTTATAGATTGGCAATAAATTTTAGACCAAATCTGAGAGTCTGGAGAAGTTCAAAAGAAATATTACTATGTCTTCTTTTTACGACCAAAGTAGATTCAGTATACAATAGTGAAAACTTTATTTTTTACATTTTCTATAAAATGTATTATGATGAATCTTATTCCAATGCAATTCAGACACAATTTTTACGTGTCCTATATAAATTACATTTTTTATTCCAAAAGTTTCTACCTTGAATGTATACTTTTAGATTTGTCCATCGCTTCTGTATTGAAATTCCTTTTTTGGCAATAACTATCAGAAACAAGGAGGACACAATAGTTTTTTTTTCATTATAGTTAAAGGTAATAGTTTCATTTCAATAGGTAAAGTAAATCTTGAGACTTTTGACTCGATTCAATCTGCTTTACAATTCAATAAATTCCGTGGCCAGACAGATCAAAACAGGGAGTTTGAATTGGTTTGAAACAAAACTTTCAATTGTTCGAATCACTTTCTTTCTCCAGCAACAAAGAGAAGGTAACGGTCCTCCAAAGAAAAATATACTTAATTTTATTACAAAAAGAACTTTTAAAATATATGATAGCTGTTCTGTCTCCAACTGTATTTTTTTTTCAAATATCCATTTTATTTCATTTTTTTTCTTCGATCGCAACGAAAGGAGCTCTGATATATCGAGTATCTCTTTTTAAAATGTCCTCTCTAAGGTTTTATAAAAATTTGATTTTTTCGCTTTGCTAACGGACCAGAACTGCAGAAGTTATCTTTTTCAAACAAAATGCGTTCGTCTTTTGCATCGCAGAGTAATGTAGTGAAAGAGGGGTAATACTTTAGGGATAAAAGTTCAAATAGATTGGAGATATTCTTACAGCTAGCCTAGATGTTTGAGACGAAATCATAAAAAACGGTCACAATGTTTTCGTAAATCAGAATAGTTTTCCGAGATAAAATAGCGTCATTTGCTTGTTGACATCTTTTCAGTAACTTATAAAAAATTTATAAACATATTGATGTTTATATATTATTAGTTGTATTTTTTATATATTGTTATTAATATGTTCTGAAATGATTTTAGATAGTCTATTTTATTTTTAGTTGAATTAAACATTCTGATATTATTTTCAAAACTGCTAAAAACTAAAATCATGTCAAAATATATTTGTTGCATTATACTCAATGATAATAATATTGTAGTGTCAAAACTAATAGATAATTTTAAACACTATTAAGCTTGTGAAGAATTAATAAGTCATTTGTATTTAGCAATAATTATGAAATAAATCACAAGTAAATGGTGTACATATACAAATACTTTTAGTTAATTTGATTTGTTTCATATTTGCGAAAATATAATTTCGTATTCGATATTTCTCTTGCTTCATGTTGCACTGAAGATTTTTATTGATGAAGATGAAATATTTTAATATATTTGATGATTTCGTTACTATTTAATCATTAATTAAAATTTTGATATCTTTGCAAAAAGAGAGAGGGATACCATAATTTACTGAATGAAATGGGAAAAAAATCATCTGCACATTAAAAAATATTTTAAAATTCTTGCAATATACAACTACTGTTTATTCACTATTCAAAAACGTCCTGCGCTTTTGCGCATGCGCTAGGAGACATTTATTTCATCAAAAAGGTGTGAGAGGGCAGATGAAATTATTGTTGGGTTGATGCTAATCTCCATGGCCTTACTTAGTCAGACCAAATGCAAAAATCCGTTGACAAGAAGAAAGTCGAAAACGAGGAAGGGAGAAGAATAAATTTCTTCTCAAAGAAGTCCTAAACAGTGTAGAATATGTTCAGCAGAGGCCTCATTTTGGCAGCATTTCGGGCAAAAAGTGTAAGATTTTTCACCCTGAGAAAAGAAAAGACTTTTAAGGTGGTCATAGATGAAATTATTAGATGATTATATTTAGCAATAGAAGGAATTCAGATAATCTGTGGAATTTTGAGGCGAAATAACCGCTTATATTTCTTTCTACCATCTATTATAAAAATACAATCGTTGAAAAATGTAAGTCAAGAATCCTGATACGATTGGTATTATAAATACGTTTTCAAAGACTTGTAAAATTAATTCATTTGCGCAATTGCTTTAGTTGACAGATATGATTTCGTGGTCTGAAGGCAATGAACCTTAAAGGCAGTGAAAGAGTCTTTAAATTTGGGGTATGAAGTTGATTTGGAACCCGTTTTCATAGTTGATCTGATGTGTTTGTAAGCCTGATGCGCATTAAAGTCAAAGTCTTGAACCAGGCGGACATTGACTGTTTTGTTGCAGAAGTTTAGAGAAGAGGTGACATCTTGGATGCCGTCCCTTTGACAGCTCACAACTAAGCCTTCGATCTAAAAATATTCTTTGTGTGCGCTAGAGTAACAATTAATATAACTAGACTAAAAAAAAATTAAAAAAGCCTGTTTAGAAAACCAATTTTATGAAAGAACATAGGATTATAAAACTCGAAGCGTGGTCGCATTTGAAGGCTCTAAATCTGCAATTTATTTAAAAGAAAGGATAGATAAAATATTAAACACTAAGTTAATGGAATACAAATCCATAAAGATGCAACAACCCATTAGCCGGATTAACTACATTAAATGCCATATACATCGTACCAGATAAGATAAGCTTAAGGGAAAGTAGTACTGAAATTAAACTTGTGAGTATTCAAAGATCTTAACATTTGATGGTAAGCATACTTCGTATCTTTTAGTAATCTAGCTGTGCTTTTATGTTATTGTAATTTGCATTTCATTAAATTATGCTGTACTCTTTATCTAATCTACCCAATTCTTTTGTTTAATTTTCTGGCTTCCTAATTGCATTCCTTACCTTTACGGTTACATGTTCTTTGCTAATAATCTAAAAATGTGTTCTTTGAAAAAAGATCTTATAGCTTCAAATGAAAAAGAAACGCACAAGAAATAGAAAAAGTTTCTTATGATGCAAATGAACATGAGTTCTTCGTTGAAATACTCCTAATTTTCATTCTCTTTTATTTTTATAACTGCGATTTTCTGGATATTAGAAGTAAAAATAGGCGAGGTATCTTCTTATGATATAAATTTCAAGCCGACTCTTGACCAGAGGGACCTCCCGCAAAATTTGGTTTTGATTGTCGCAAGACTCAGGACAGTAATTACTTCTTCTTGCCAGAAGTATTTTCTATTCACATTACGTTATTACCTTTCCTAACAGCACAAAATGTCCAGTAGCATTGGTCACAATGTTGGCCAGCAGTCAGAATGTCGGACAACATCGTGGGGATAACGTGCAATATATTGTGTTAATAGGCTTTACTTCATGAATATAAATTTTACTCCTAATGAATTTATTTTTCTTTAAGGACCAAAGAAAGCATAACAGTTGGGACATATAGTATTGGAAGTTAATTGTCGCTCTTTCCTCTAAATACTTCAACCATCTTTAATTAACCAGTGGACAGTTTTGAAGCTTTACTCTGTTATATAGTAAAATGAAAGTTAGATAGAGTTTACTAGCAGCGAGTGAAACGGAAATGAATGAGAAACAATATATTGTCACGAATCTGTAATTTTGCTTATCAGTACAGTTGGTTCTATCGTAGGAAAGATAGTTTTACAGACAGATCTATTAGATATTGAATAAATGTCAGATCAATGACCCGCGGGCCTGGCGACAAATTTCAACATATTATTTGAAAATAAATTAAAAATTAAGCTAATCTACTCCGTACTAATGATTGCATCTGAATTTGAAGAAAGAGAAAGCAATATCCGTACTTTAAAATCTACACATTTTAATATTTTGTTTAAGTAGATAGTCGCACTTAATATGCAAACTGATCTCATATTTATTTGCATGCAAATAAGGATCTTATTTATGAATAACAAATGATCAAAAGAAACTTCAAATAGCATTCTTTTGCAGATAGAAAACTTCGCCATTATTCCAATTTCGGTTTTCTCGCATGAATGTAGTTCCAGTTCAAAGCTACTTCTTTCATTCTTGTGAGAATAAAAAGAAGCTCTCTTGCGCGCTGAAAACTAGCATTTGAATTATTCATGGAGGCGTGTCTTTCTCATAAGCATTAGTCTTAATATAGCACGTAATGTTGTGGATTATGATCTTCCTTTCCTGTTTTTGGTTAAAGTTCAAAAGGATCTAGTGATATTGTTCTTCTTTTATGACACTTTCTTTTATTCTTCTAGAATGCAAAGGAATTTCAAAAGATATCGCAGATATTTCTTTTATCAAAGGAACTTAAATGATGTTGAAGGAAAAAGGATTTTTAAAAAGAATTCTGTGTTAAATGTGTGCATAAGATTATTTTTATATATTTTGTCCTTTTAATGTTAATATTTCCTCAAATGTGTCGTGATTGTTCTCATGACATAGTCATCAAGACCTAAAACTATTCTTCATTCAAACATTATATCTGAAATATAGACTTTCTGAAATAAATATCAAGATATATTAAATGCATAGATGGAAAAATGAGATATTGGCTATATATTATATTACTTCTTACTTTGTCAAATGTTGACACTTAGCATTATGAATATTAGATAAAAATATTTTTGTTATGTTAGGAAAATTATAAAACATTTAAAATATATTTTTGCCATATCATTGTGATATAAACTCAAACAAAAATAAGCTAATATAAATAAAAACAAATATTAAACTCACAAACTTAAAAAAGAGCAGTGAAAAACTAAATAAGCCTTCATTCTTTCTCTTCTTTCCCATCCGTCAATCACTGTCGAAATCAAGCCCACCAACACATAATCATCCATATGCTTTCGAAGGCCTTAATTCCTCGTTTCATACCCAGTCTCGACACAAATCTGAAAACTGATATTCATCGAATAGCTGGCTTCATTCCAGTGGGAAAAGAATTGGTTACTGGCTGCATAAAATACAAAAATATAGAAAAAATATCTGGAATAACTGAATATCAGTATCAGCCTGCACCTGATACAACAAAATCAAGTAGCAATACAATTCACCACCGCATCCATTTCTGATTGGCTGTACACGAATCCAATATCGTCCAGACCTGCTTTCATAAAACAATTCTTGTTAACTACATTCATTTCCCATTTATAATGGTATATTCACATATGCTGATTGAAATTGGGAGGTCATGTGCAGCGCCACATACCCACCAACTTGATCGATGCTCTCCTGTGAGCTCCTATCAGTGCTTCTATTTAGCCTCCAAGTTTGTATACGGATATCTGTATCAGAGATATATTTTATATTTAGTATGTGAAATGAAGGTATTTTGTACATATACCTTTAAAGGGAATTACAGTAATTAAGAAAATCTTAAAATAAATAAAAAAAACAAAAATTAAAAGACTCTTGGCCGGAATGTGAATCCAAATCATGCATATTTGTAAAGACAATGCTGATCGTATGTTCACCATAAAACGAAAATCCCAAAAAGGGTTCAGTGGCAAAATGATTTTTATCAGCTGGAAAAAAAGTATATACCCCCCCCCCATTTTGGTTATGATTGGCAATTTGAGTACCTGTGGAATTCATTGAGAAAGGCAATTTTATTCTAAATTCTGAAATTTAACCACAGCTTTTGAGGTATCTAGGGAAAAATGCAACTTCGAACATAGCATGAAAATGCATTTAAAAGTTTTTATTTTAAATATTCCGTTTAATCAAATTTTTTATGCATATGTGTATGACATTTCCTATAATTTTTATTTCTGAAATTTTTAATATTCATTTTTTCAGTATTTACATTTTTGTTCTATATGCCATTTTCTCATATGAACAGAGTAACTCGAGATCTTTGAATCTAATTAGAATGGAATATGTTTCAAGGGCAAGAAAAAAGTTCGAAGATCTTCCCAAATGGGTGTCATTCAGCTGTAAAGGGGAGAAAATAATGGGAGTAGTGGTGATTATATCTTCCTGAAACTTCTAAAATATTGAAAATAAAAATATTATTGAAATTCGATGAATAATTCCCTCATTAAATGCATTTTTCACTGATACCGCTTAGATGATAAGAGTTGGTAACCCTATGCATTAATAAGAATAATTTATTATAATTCTTTGAAAGTAACGTGGCTTTATGATAGAGTCTGGACTTTGAGACAAGAGAGTTGAGAGCTTAACTCGACTTCAAGGAAGATGAATAGTATGTGCGATTAAAATACTTAGGACATGCATGTCTAGACCAGGAGCACCCAAATTTTTAAACATTGAGAGCCACTTAATCTTCCACGTAATGAATTTGAGACGAAGAGCATGCGGTTTTTAAGAGGTCTCCTGGGCTCAAAAGGAACTTTTGTTGGGAAAAAAATATTTACTGTTAAATATAATAAATGGTAATGAACCTCTTAAAAATTAATTGAAATTGTGTAAACATTGAGTGAAAAATAATTTTTGATTAAATGCGCTGAAATTGAGCTGACACGAGTCCCTTATTTGAGTATTCACATTTTTTGTTTTGGTTGCAACGAAATTTGCTGAAAATATTCAGATCATAATTTCTTTTAAATGGTGAATAATTGTACATATTCATCCGAATATTTGTCACGACCCAGCAAAAATTGAAACACGACTTAATAAGAAGTCGAAACCCATAGTTTGGGAAGTGCGGGTCTAGACAGCCCCTCAGGGGCTCACCTACTATAGGTGAGTACGGGTGTCCCAATCCCGAGGTACCCAGGGAACTTTACTCCCTTCATGCTTACTCTCCTCTACGCCTTCTGCTTTTTGCTTGATCCTTCCTAAGAAAAAATATTAAAAAGATCACAAGCACAGTTCTGAAAATATATCATATTCTAAATTCTGGAAGACTTCACCTCGACAAGTCTCCCAATCTATGCCAGTCTCGAATTTGAGCTCTTCCATTAATTCTAAATCAGCCAATAAAATGGATGAAGCCAAGTCTGAGCTTGAATTAATGACCACAAATAAATCTAATCATAACACCGACAGCGAAATAGAATCGGATAATGCAATAGAATACAACCCTCATGAAACAATTGATGAAACACCACTTGCTGCGGAACCTTCTAACGATTCCATCACGGATGATAAAACTGTTTTTAAACAAAGTCCCCAAGAATGTCAAGTTAAATGGATTAATCTTAAAAATGTTTTCAGTGAACCTTCAAGTACCCCTATACATAGCAAATACTTGAAAAAACACCGAATCAAAAGATTGCAATGATTTTTTTTTTCTTTTCACTTCGTTTTGTAATTTATTATATCTATTTTAATGTTATCGATGAAATTTAAAAGGTGAAAATAAATGTCCTTATATTTTAATCTTTTAACATTTTTGGAAAATTTTTCTTTACGGGATGTAATTCACATTTTTATAAATGCTGATACTATTCATTATTGGATGTCTTTCTTTTTATCACGAGAAATTATAAATTTAAACTGACTGAATTGTACGTGACATTTTTAATACCATTTGTTTGGCGCAGTATAGCCATATATGGCTCTTGCGCCATTAAATCTCAAAATACCATACCATACCATAGCTGGTCTAGACAAGAAAGCCATCTATTTCCACTTTTCGATTTCTTTATGTAATGGAATTCTGAAATATTGTGTAGTTATTTACTTCTGAATTCGATACAATATATTTTTATTTCCAAAACTTAATTATAATAAAATAGTTAATTGATATTAAAATTGCTATTGAATTAGTCATTCCGCCCGCAAATAAATCTGATAAAATGTGCTTAAAAGATTTCATAATAATAATAATAAATAATATTAAACAATGTAATAGTAAATCGGGCAAAAGATTATTACGATAATTGTTTGAAGTGAAAGTAGAATAAAAAAAGTATACTTACAGGAAGAACAATTCAATTAGTAATAAATATCTATAGACTTTTTATCATGGAGAATATTTAATGGGTAAAAATTGTTTAAAAATCATTTTTCTATCTATTTTTAGCCACGGAGCATTCCACTGTTTGTGTAATTTTTTTAACATTAAAATCTTTATGTTTATGCTAGATTTTATTCGTATTTCTTAAGTAAATTGGAAATATTCATACCTTCAAAAAATGTGATTTTCAGTTTTAGTCTCATGAAATAATATATATTCACTTATTACAGTTTTCATCTTTTTCTCAAAAGTTAAAAGATTTTTTTTTCTAAATTGCGGTACCTATACAAAAAGCTCGCTTCATTTGAATTGCACGAAATATTATACTGCAATATTTAGAAGTGTCATACTTCAGCTAAAATTATTTCCTTTTATTTCTACTCAGTGATATGCTTTCATGAGTCTATTTATGATTAAAAAAATGGTACACAGTCTGTAAATTTTAATGTAAAATGAATTGCAACAATTTTTAGAATCTTTATTAAAATGAATTAATAGAATCCATTTTAATATAATAAACTTATTATCATATTAAAATGAAAATAAATTAATTGTATTTATCAAAATTATTTTTTCTTATTATGCATACCATTACCATTACTTATACCGAATACCATTATGAGGAATTAGTTTTACTAAGAGCAAGAATTTATTGTTTTGTACTCGGAATTATTACATCACAACAAATTACTCTGGTTATTTATTTTGCTGTTTATATAATTTATGAAACAAGTTTTATATAATTTTTAATGCTTTTTAAAAATAAAAGAATGACAAATGACAAAGATTGCAAAAAATATCATTGGAAATAAAATAATTTATAAAATGCATTTTTATTAAAGTTTTAAAAAGTAACACGCTAGTTTTCATAAACATTTTAGAAGTTGATAATAAGAGGGGCATATAGTGTAAATAATACTTCAAATTATTTATAAATATAATTACACGAAAAATCGGAGGTAATAATGAAAAAAAAATGAATTATGTTTAAACTGCGATAGCTATCTAGCTTGTCATTCAGAACATTTCAACCTGAGCATCACGTGATTACAATTTTGGTTCCCCATCCATAATTTTTTGAAATTGAGCTTCTACTTTAAAAAAATTCACAAATAAAACTATGCTTACTAAATCAATTTTAGATTGAAGAATTGCATTTTTTGAGTTCTTTAGAAATTACTTTAAATGTTAATATTAGAAATTGAAAAATATTATGCATTATTTCTGCAAGTCTTTGATATTTTTAATAGTTATCTAACATCCTATGCTAAAATTTTATATATAATAGTATTATTATTCCAACAAAAATTGTTCAAAAATCTAATATATTATAAATGCTTTTCAATTGTATTTTTCTATACGTTGCATTTATTGGAATATTTCTGTTTTATACCTTAAATACATCAATGAATTCTTCTTAAGAAGCTCCTTTTTTCAATCATTCTTATATGCATTTTAAGTAGTCTGAATAACGTAAATTTCAAGAATGCATATAAAGTATCATTTCATTCTCCATATAAGAAAAGATTCGAAATTTACATGCAAATAGCATTCTTAATTATGTATAGTATTCGAAAATAATGCGTAGAAAATAACAATCGTCCGTACGAAGCAAACAACGCAATTTTCCGATTTCTGCTATCTCGAATGAATGTGGTTTCATTTGAAAGCTTTTTTTATGCAGCATGAATAAAAGCGTACTTTCCTTCTCTCTGAATACAAGTGTTTGAATTATTCATAGAAACGAATGTTTCTCATGAACATTACTCTGGATACACACGTATCGTTGAGGATTATGATTCTTCTTTCGAGTTTCGAGTAAAAAATCAGGTTCAAGTGTCTATTATTTTTTTTATTATTCTATAAACTTTAAAAGTGTATAAATTAAAAACAGTCATTCAGAAAAAAATGTTAAGAAGAACTTTTAATACTGTTATACATGGACGGAAAATTCTTTTTATATCTTTCGTTTTTGTTATTAAAGAGAGTTTTCATATTTCAGTATTGAATGTTGCAAAAAATAGTAAAATGAATATTTATGATTGAGATTTTTTTTTCTTAGACTCTGCTTCATGTATTTTACGAGAAAAAAGGGAAACAGGAAATAAAGCAGAACTGCGCAGTTCATTGAAACAAGCATATTAATAAAAACATGCGCTCTTCTATTTAAAAAAAGCTAAAAAATTCTTTATAGTAGATAAATATTCATTAGTTTCATTCACCATACCTGCCTTACTTCAGTTCCACTCAAGTTCAGTTTTTTTCTGTCCAGATATAATACTTTCATGCTAACCGAAAAAAAATTATTATTCGAAAATCGAGCTTATCACCCAACTGTTTGGTTTATAATTTTCTGTCACAGCATTCTTTTTTTTTTCTCCTGACCTTTTATCTTCTCTATAAATGTTGACCAAATAATGAATACCCGCATTAGATAATTACTAATCAGACATCTGAAACTGTATTACACAAAATAATTTCTGATAATATAAAAAAATATCAATTCTTAAATATTAGGGACTGCTATACTAAAATTGTTTTGTCGTTGATGAGAAAATAGATCTCAAATGTGGCTATTATACCATTTAGTGTTTAATTGTAACTGATCAGCATCATTACCACATAAATAATTCCATCAGCTTGGAATTTGATGTTAAAAATACATATGGCAAGTGAATTGTTTCTATTGTTATGTATAAGTCAGAGATATCTTTCATTAGAATTTCACCAAGACAGTTTCTTGCACCACAAATATGATGAGCAGTTCTATCTTGCTCGAACCTTAACTATGCAATGCTGCTGTAAATTCAGATAAACATTAGGGTTCATAATATTCTTCAAAAAAATTTGTCCCAATTACAAATTTAGCCGCAATGTTCTAAATCAACTACCACTAGACTAGTTGCATGCACACAACTATTAATTTATTTCAGTTCTTCCAGGGTTGAAAAATCATTTATTGCATTTCCTTCAAATACACTCATAGGATTATATAATTCAAGCGGGTACATAAAAATGTGTGTTGATTAAGATCCCACAAATATAGTGTCCAACAAATAACTGTGGCAAGTAGCGTGAGGATAGTCCAATACAATGATGTGGTGATCCTTTTCAGACAAGAGAGAATCGATTTATTATGAAGCTTCCTTTCGTATCATTTATTATTTAAGGTGGTCTTTCAATTCCTTCGCAAAGATTTACAAAATATTGAAGATGTTCCTTTTTTAAAAATTTGCATTGTCAAAAAAAATCCATAAGCATTAAATTACTGCAAATACTATATAAATTACTATCATATTGTATTCAATATTCTATTTTATAAACCATTCTTCCGGTTATTAAAATTCTATAAATTCAAAGAGACATCTTGAACAGAAACCGTAAATTTACCATTTATGGGCGCATCATCTACCTATCTGCGATTGAGACATTCATTTTATGCATTATTCTCTCATATTCTGATCAAAGGATAGTAAGAATAAAAATTATTTGATTTCCTATGAAATTTAAATATATGTTTAATTTCAGAGACAAAAAAAAATTGAAACACAGTAGACTGTATCTACTATATAAAAAAATAGTCACTCAATATATAGAGAAAAAAATTACGCTTTTACATATTTAAATCTGCAATGCATCGTTTAACCATTTGGGTACACATTTGTATTCCCATTTATAAGCTTCACATAACACATAATTGTTCCAAACGGCGGCAGTAAGTGTTTGGAAATTCTTTTTAAATGCTTTTTGATAAACATTCGATTATCAACAAAAAAGATTGATATTAGATTTAAAGTGAAAAAATTATATTTAAAGTACCAGAATTAGATTTAAAGTACCAGAATTAGATTTAAAGTACTAGAATTAGATTTAAAGTGAAAAAATACCAAGATTGCTGCTGTATTAAAAATACTGCAAGATTGCTTCTACCATTAAAAATACTATAAAAATATTTTTTTACATGTGCGTTGTAAAAATATATATCGGTAAAAAGGAACTTTTATTTTTATCGCAGAATTTTTATAATGCGATTTTTACCACTGGATATTGTTTAATTTATAAAATAGCCATTTCGTACAGTTTATTTTTTTAAATTAACGAAAAATATTAGTTTGAAAATTACTTAATTATCTTTCCTAAATTATATGCAGCAATTTTAAACACTTTTTTAAAAATAAAAAGTCATCATTTCTAGTTTTAAATACTTTTGAATTACTTTTATGAAGGAAATCATCTAACTATCCAATAAATACTTCAAAAGATAGTAATAAATAAAGAAAATTCAAATTAATTCTAAAAAGTATATTCAATATAAAATGAAATAATAAAGAAGAAATCGAAATGCCTTTTAAATTCGCTAAAAAAATATCCATAAAAATTAATGCTCCCAGAAGTTTTTAAAAGGTAGCGTGTTCTACTTTCCCTTAACGAATATAAGAATGAGACCTTAACTAGAAAAAGTCCCGGATCGATTCTGTTCTTGATTAGAAGTCGGCCGTCACCAAAGGGTAAGGAAGACGAAAATTATCTTCGTCGTAGACGTGACGATGATCAATTAAAGAGAAAATGTTTCTGAGGATGGATTTTTCTCGAAGAACAATTTCTTTCTTTTCCTTCGGGAGATTGATGTTTGTGGGAAGCAATAGGAGGAAAAATAATCTTCCCAGTGACAAAAAAAAGCAGCGAATGCGTATATTTCTGAAATACATCTATAAATTAACCCTGGCTTTTTGTTCTAGACCAGTTAGTTTTGACATTTCTTTTCGTTTTGCTTATTCATTGCCCGAAGGGGAAGTGGCCGAAAATCGGTTATACCAAGAAGTCTCCAAGTATATGGGATTGGAATATATGGTGTTGAGGAATGCGACATTGATTTGTTTTTTGATAGTGGCAAGTTTGGAGATTAAATGATGCGCAAGTGTATCTAAGTCATATTACTAAGGTTTAAAATTAAGAGCCTTACCTCAGAATAGGTATTTTTAGTTGCCTTTTAAAATTTGTTCTATTGTTGAGGAACTTAACATATTAACCACGATCATTTCAATAAAATAAAACAAAGGAAATTTCAAACACCGAGGTTTTCAATTTAAGAAATATTTTCCTTATCCTATAAATATTGTCCAGGAAACAAAGGAAAAATTATGTTATTAAAAAGCAGAACTGATTTAATGCATTTGTTTTAGTCTCCTTCATCATTTACTATATAATAAATACCTAATAAAATGAATTAAATCATGTAGGAAACAAATTAAAGAGTGGGTGATAAACGTTTTTTTTTTATTATTATTTCAAGATACTTTCACAAAAAAATTAGAATTTATAAAATAAGCAAAATAATTAAACAGATGATCAAAAGAATAAATATCATTGAAACTATGTTTTATGGAATAAAAAAAACATTATGATATTTAAATTAGAAGTTATGAATGGTTGTTTGTAATTTTATTAGGGATAAAAACAAGAATGAATTCGTTTATCATTAGATTCAAAACCGTTATAAGTAGAAGTAAAAAGTTTTTATTTCAAAAATAATTCCTTTTTATTTAACAGAAAGATTAATTTAAAAAAAATGAAAACATGTTTTTTTATTTTACCATGAAGACTTTTTATTTTTTATTTTATGAAGATTTTATTTATTTTTATATATATTTGTCCCTTAATTTTTAATTTATTATTATAAGGGTTTTTGAATTTTTAAATAAAATTTTTATATTTAGTATTAGACAGTGACATACCTATCAAATCAAATTGATGACAGGCTTATCAAATCAAAGTCGTTTATGTGATGATCAAGCTATTAAAGTTGATCTTTTGTCCCAGAGAATACATAAATTTACGAAGATATTCAACTCTAGCAAAATAACAAGAAACGAAAGAATAATCGTCTGTCATCTGCGGAATCCCATCTTTAGAAACAAAGGAAATCAGAGTAAAGAAAAGTGCATAAAATGGTACACATAAATAACTTATTCATATATAATCTATATATCAACAATTAAAAGTCAAAAGGAAATAACTAATATGACCCTTACTACAATAAATACAAAAAGACATTGTCCCGCATTCTATGTGCAATTTGAATCCAAACCCACAAATAAAAAAAAATCTAAAATCAACTGAAAGTGTATTAAATCGGGCAACTATTACGTAATTCTTCGAGAATACAAAAAAGAAATCTCTTCTTTGTCGATTGTTTCTTACAACTTGGGGCAAATAATCTCCACTCCAAATCTCCTGCCCAGAGCTTCCTAAGAGAGCGTCTTCGTTCATGTATGACAGCATTCTACTGCCATCAAGTGCCACGGGAGCAAATCCAATGAGAAAGCCAAGTTATTAGATTTTCCTTCACTGGGCCTTTCATCAATGAAAAAGTATCACGCCAACAGCTGACCCTCCATTCTCTCTTTCTTTCCTGGCCCCAACAAATCGATGACCTGGTTTTACAGGGAGACTCCGGCGACTGCAGGACCCTCTGTTTCTTTCTCGAGCAATGCCCTGATAAAGTTAATGGTGCCAATTAGAGGATTAGACTGTTTCATGCAAGTTCAAGAGTAATAAAACCATGTTTCCTTCCTTTTTTTCGTTGAAGAGTTAGAGGAGTTTTGCTCGAAGAAAATTCTCGTAATTAGATAAAGTTCTAGATAGATTTTACCATCCTAATTGCATTAAGGTCTATGCTAAGCACGTTTATTAAAGCTAACATTTATTCTGCTCTTTTTCGTATAATTTTACGTTATGAATATTTTATATTTGCTAAGTTGAGTCTAATCGTTTCGCTCATCATCATTATATTTTTCATTTTTACGTAGTTTGAAATCTATAAGAATTTATCGTTCTTTCAGTGTGCAATAATATTTAATAATCAGAAAAAGAAATTAATTACAATTTAATAAAAAA
>JAPMOR010033625.1:25266-36373 GCA_026543865.1 Argiope aurantia
AACATAGTAAAACTCAGTTCGCGTTTAGATATATACTTTAAAAGACATTAAACAGAAAACGCGCACTTATGTAATTATTTTGGCACTGAATCAAATTCCTGAATTCAATTTTGAATCTTAATGCAACTTGAAGCCTGCCAAATGCTTGAAATTTACCTTCGTCACTTTAAGTGAAACTTTTCTGAACTCGCAGAACCACTCAAAGCGTAGTTATATTGTTACAAAAGTTTTAAGTTCAGCAAGTTAAATGTCTATAAAGTTTCTTATTGCCACTTGTTTAGCTTGCAACAAAAGAAATTTAATAAACATTTTTGATCAGCAAGAGTGGCCTTCACAAAACTTTTTCACATACTCTCTAGCTAGTCATGCCAGAGAACGCCTTGCATGTCACAGGCGTACAATAGTTATGAAATATTAGTTTTTGGCTTGAATTTAGCACTTTTACTGAAACTATCATGTCATTCTTGACGAGTTATTTGGCGACTAATTCCTGAAATGCTGTTAAAAGCATCCGGAAATAGAATTTGGGCTTTAGATACGTTTATCTCAATCAATTGGGACAAATATTTGACACAAAACTACACTTGTAGCCACAAAATTGTTTATTTGTTAAATTTAAGTCATTGGATTTATGAATTTTTGAGTTAACATGCTTCTGAAAATATATACCGACATACAGTCAACCCTTTGTTAGATTTGGTTCAAACTTTGATGTACTACACTATACATGTTACATCTGAAGTGTAGATACTTGTTATAACTGTCTCTCTTCGTTTTGTTATTATCGTGTTAACTTATACTCCAATAACCATACATTCTTTGAAAATATTTTACTCAAAGTTGGAGACAAATTTGAAAATTTGGTGTAAAAAACGTGTGCCAAATTTCGACCATTTGGTTCCAAAGAGTTTTTGAGTTATATTTGTCCCAGACAGACATTTTCCAAAAATTGGTTTTTTGAACTCAGGCAGTTTTAAAAATTCGTCAAAATCTCGAGTTTAACTTTTTTAATGATTACTATACTTTCTCTATACTGCGTATACGCGAAAGTAAAAAATTTTAAATATCGATAATAAAATGAGGTATTATGTAAAGATATGTATCCGGGACAATTTATTTACATACATTCGCTTCAGAATTACAAGTTTTAACCCATATTGGACAACTCATAAAAACAAACATAGGAAAAACGTAAGGTTTTAAAGATATGATCATTGGAAGAGTCTTATACATATAAAACAAAAATTAAAAAAATATTTTTAATATATTTTTTTAAATACAGACTGTCCTATAAATAGCACAATAGACTAATACACTACTAAAAATTTCAAAGTTTGTCTTATCTTACAAAAAATATTTTATAAATGGAAATCCGAAAAACAGAAAACAGTCTCTACATAGTCTAACATTGCATATGTTTCAAAATATAATAGGTCTTTTCCTAGAAAGATTTTTATTTACATCGTCTTTGATGACCGTATAAATTTTTTTACGAATAAATGCTCACATTTTAGGAGACGAAGTCTTTATTATTTTGCAGCATACCTCTTTGACTAATATTGTTTCTTAGAATTGTTTCAACAAGGTAACTTATTGTTATGGTCTGAGTAATGTTAATGTTAACTATGAAAAGTAAAATAAGTTATTCATATATATATCCTGCGAAACTTAGGGTTTTCACAACAGAGAGCAAAGATTTTACGACACATTGAGAAAGTGGCTCCATAAACTTTTCTTGATGACTTTGATAAAGAATAATAATGAAGGGATATCCCTTATAAGATGTCAACTTCCATAACTTGTATCCAGATTTATTTTTCATATACATCTTACAACCGTGTTGCCAAAAGAGTGTACCATTCTTTCACCGATTTTTAGATTTTTCTGAAAATATTTCATATTGTTGCAGTGCAATATTAAGTTTTTCTGAAAGAGGATGGTCGAACTGCCATTCATGTGTAGGTATTTTTTATGTCACTGTATTGCTTTCTGGACATAACTCTATTCACAAATGTTGTGTCAGTGTCCAGAGCATTTTCCCAATTCATTTTTTCGCATGATAAAATGTGATAACCACTGTAAAAAAAAGGTTGTCGACAAATTTTTCATGGTCACTTTCGTTGACTTGAATGAAAAGAATGATCTTTCTTCTGCTCTGCATATTGAATAGTCTCTACGATATGCGATATCATATCATTAGCCATCATGTGAAAAAATTCAATGAGAGTTTTGCTAATATTGTATCTGTAATATGTTGATGACCTGGAGGAGAGAAAGAACATGGTGAAAGCAAAAATTACGGTTGACATTTTTTTTTTCAATTAGGTGCTTTTGTATCAAATCTAATTTTTTCATAAATATTTGAAAAAAAAACCTCTATAGTCCCAGCAGTATCTCTAATTTCAGAATCACCACATGTTTCATCTATATTACAATTTGTGAAAGAATCATCTATTTCTTCGCCACTGATCACGTCTGGTTTCGGTGGAATAATTGTCATTTTATGATTATCAAACTCTTCATCGTCTGAAGAATTTATATATTTAAGAGCTTCTTCCAATGTTAGTAATTTCCTGGTCATTTTACAATAATAAAAGTGTTCCACAAACACTCTACTACAAAAGAAAGCGGCAACCAAACTAATGGAAAGACAAGGAAGTGCAAAAAACAAGTTTCACAAGCCCATGTGCAATAGCATGCACAAAAGAACTTGCTTCACACTTGTTGACTTGATACCAAGGAACATTCCAACTTTTTGTTGATCCCTTTATCCATGAAAATATAAAAAAATACGTTGTTCCCTGAATTCAAGGAATTCGATCTAGAAATATGGACAATTTGGAAAAAAAAGTGGATATTAGACCTTGTCCTATTTACAGGACATCTGGAAAACAAATAAAAAAAATGCCTATAACATGTATTTGTTTCATGGATATTTTTAATATTTTGAACACTGATCATCTACTAAAAAACTATATATGTTTATTTAAGAATAATAATAATTTTATTATTATTTAATGGATTATTTTAGTAAAGAATTTAAAGCAATTTATTTTAATTAATTATTTTTTAATTCCATTTTTCTCCACTTATTGATTAAATTTAGTCTATTTAAAATATTTTACGAAAAGATTTATGTAGATTTTAATTAATTATTTTCTTTTATTCACATTTAATTCGACTATCGTATATAAGACAGCGGTCCATTATGGGTAAAAAAACACTATAAATAATTTAGGAATCACTATAAAGCAATACAGTTGCCAATCAAAGAACTGTTTGATTGGCAACCGTAGTAACCATAGTAACAGATAAAAATGTGAAATTATTGACATTATTAAGATCAATTTCTGTAAAAAATTTCCGAATATATTCTTTATTGAAAAGTATCCTGTTAATATCCAGAAACCTGTCTCTACGTCCAAAATTTAATTTGTTTATTTAACAGGAAAAATTGCTATTTTTCAGCAGCATCCCAATTCATTTTACTTCTACACTCTTTTAAAAATGATATCTCTTTTAACTAAAATATAAATTATCACGGGCGTTACCTGTTAACCTATTATCTGCATCCTATCATCTGTGCATAGCATTAAGAAATCCCCGCAAGGAATTAATTAAACATTTTAATGGGGCGAGACATGAAATTAAAAAAGAGCTCTGAACTTCGGTAAGTGTTTTAATCTCTTGACTTCGAAAAACCAGTCTTAATTATAGTAAATCTAAACGTTAACGTTAAAAGCATCCTGGTCGAAAAATAGATTGAAATTCGTCTTTCGGCTACAAAACACGATTACTTTTTATTCTGCCAGTTTTGGTTTCGTTCTCAAATATATGTATGATTAAAATTTATTACCTGTGTGAAACCTGTTGTAATAAATTTCTAATATAAATTGTGTTAACGAAAAGCGAGAATCATTTATTTAATGCTGTTGCTAACGTTTTGAAAATGATCGTCTGATTGTTGAAATAAAGAATTTAAATTTCCATCCGAAAATATTTTTTCTTCGAATTTTAATATATTTAGAAATATCGTCTGCTTAAAAATGTATTAAATGCGTCGAAAGAATTTCTATACAATATTTTAATAGATTATAAAATGTATTATACTTTCCAACAAAATTGGTACAAACAGGAAAGCTTATGATATCTACTATTTTCAAAGGATATATTTCTACAGACAAATATTTTTTATTGCAGTTCAAATACATGACCACCCAACAATAAAAATAAACGAACGTATGACAAAAATAAAAAAGATTTAATTTATTATATGTAGGGATACTTTTAACTTCCATCCAGTTTTGGGGGAAAACGCGATAGTACATTTTTTTCAAGATTACAACAAATGTCTTTTTTTTTGTAATTTTATTTTAAACAGCTCATGCAACCATTTACAACACTTCATTTAGTCTTTTGTCATGTTTTTTGTGTACATTTCAATGTTCTTCCACACACGCTCTTTCATTTCGTCAGAATGTCTATGGTAAAGTCATTGTCATCCAGTATATAGAAGAAATTACTTAAAATCTATTTTGATAGTCTAGATATTTCTCACACTGATTGAGAATAAAGCTTTTGTTTTATAAGACAGAAATGCACACATTTTTCCTATTTACTTTAAGAAATTTGAGTTTTTGAATTTTAGAGAAAATATCTTAGATTGAAAAGTCTATATTTAATTTAATTCGATATTTTTATTCAATACTCAACATTACTGAACACTTTTGTTTATATAAACGTCTGAAATTTGCATTTGTATGATTTATATTTATTATTATTATATTCGTATTATTTATGCTTAAATGCTATTAACAGCGTATTGGAAGATTAAAGCAGCAGTATAAAATAATAAAAGAGATTAAAAGTTTTATTCTATTGAATTATTGGAGATAAGAGAGAATCATTTAAAAAAAATTTCTTTAAGTGCGGAACAACAGAGCATTACATTAAATATCTAATGGTGATAAAGTAATAAATGATGTCAATAAATAAAGAAGCAGAGAAATGTTATAATGTTACAAAGATGATGGAAACGATTTTCTCTAAGAAACTGTTATCGTTGCGAAAACAGATATCATCTTTTCGAACCCAGGCCAAAACATTATTTGCTATGGAAACGTGCCTATTTTTCAAAACAGATCATCAAGGTAAAGTTTTCGTTCTATAAAAAAAAGATACTCTATTCTTTTAATTCATGGAGCATGGAGATATTTTAAATGTTTAAATGTATTATAGTATAGCAAAGCTGAAAAAAAAATCAATAAAATATTTTTCTTATTGTGCCATCCTGTTCCAAGATAGCATTAAACCACATACCATCAATGTAGAGAAGGTACGGATACAGAAATTCAAATAAGATACTCTATAATCCAAATCTGTCCCTATGTAACGTCCACATTTTCGCCGAGAATAAAAAAACACAATGTAGACAATTGATAAAAACGAACGACGAGGTCCATAAATAGATACACAATTAAATGAAATGGTGGCCAATAAATTTCTATGAGTATCACATTCTGCAACGAAAGAAAGAATTCTGAGGACAGTAGTTACAAACGAATGATGAAGTCCATAAATGGATGTGCAATTGGTTCTAAGGAGAACCAATGGATTTCTGTGGTTCGGTATCTTCTAACTAGTGTCACAAGCGAATAAATACATTAATACTGCACACAAAACCTTTCAGTTTTGTTAAATACTTACAGAGAAATATAATTTATTTCAATTTTCATTAACTGTTCTTAATATAGCGTAATAAAGATTAAAAGATTAGTTGCTTAATAAATATGATTCATTTAAACGAATTTATCAAAAAATAATACTAGTAAGTAAATGAAAAAAAGGCATTCACCACAAAGAATATTAATAATAGGAGCCCAGAATTATTTTTTCACATTTAGTGTAAAATAAAATAATTTAAAAGTTATGATTAAAATATTAAGAATATTTTGACACATTAAAATGCAAAAAGGTAAATTATTTACAAAATTAATTTGAAAATATTTTTTTAAATAAAATGTATTATTTTTAATATGAAATTAAACTATCCATCCTATCGCACTGCTATAAAAGATAATAAGTATGAAAAAAATTTAACTTAAAAATTAATAAATAAATTCAATATTTTTTTTAAAAAATATATATAATATTAAGCAAATAATAGTAACAATATACTGAAAAAAATTTATGACGATAATTAAAATTCTAGTTTTCCTCTATGTATTTTAATGATTGTTTCATGAAAATTTTTTATCCAGTGAAATTCTTCTTAATGCAGCAAATATAATAACTTATGTAATAATCATCTTTTCATACGGAAACTTACATTTATTTTTGAGCTTTAATTTACTTTCTACCTTTCCTAATTTTTTTTCAAGATTATATACAATTTTGAATTTTTTTATTTGATAACTGACTGAAGCTGATTTTTTTTTTTTTTTTACTTTCAAAAAAAGTATAAGTTTCTGAAGTCTACAAAGTAATTACGTGTTCTGAAAGTCAAGATAGTACTTAAATATGACCTAAGTGTTTCAGTACTAAAAGAATAAAAAAATATTAAGAAAAAGAAAAATTAAGTTTGAAAGTCTTTTGTAAAGTATTTTGTATATAGTGAAAGAAAATCAATTATTTTTCTATTTGATTTTGGAAGCCTTCAAGCTGTCATTTTACTAAGAACTTTGTACCACTAAATGATTGATCACTCTACTTCTTTTCAAGATGCTTTTGAGCATTTTTTGGAGCCTTGCTTTTATCCACATTACTAAAAGCGATACAGGAGAGCACTTATCTTACTTATTCGCATTAATTTACCAAAGTAGTTTTAATTCTAATTTTAGGTGGTCCTCGTCATTTTTAAACATTAAAGACGACGCAAACAGATCTATTAACCACCATCATCATCAAACAAAGAAAAATAAATATTTATTACAGAAAGAATACACTTAATTGTTTGGACAGTAAACAAATCAACTTTTAAGAATCGGAAACCAAGCAGTCGTAGAAAATTTGTTTCAACAAGATAGTGATTTTAATGTTAACAGAAAAGGGCAATTTGATTTCAGATCTGCTGGTATGTGTTGATTCTATTAGCCTGTTTAACGTGCTTCGTTTTTAAATAGATGTTCTCACTTTAGATGTAGAAATCTGTAAAAGAGAATCACAGATAGTTGTTTTTTAAATGAAATAAAGCTTCTCTCCAAGTGCTAAATATATATTCCTAAGTGAATCTCAAAAGTTAATTTGAAATTCTCTTTGAGTAATTCTTAGATTATTTTATTTTTGACAATGAATTCTAGAACAGCTGTAAAGCTAAATGCTCTTTATATTTTTAATAGAAATTGCAGACGATTTTTTTTCAAAATCGTCTTAAAATACTAACGCTCTTTATTTTATCTTATAGTTTTTTTACATCTTTATTTACCTTTAATATCTGAACAGAAATGTATCGAAATTTTTCATTAAGTTAAATAACTAAAATATTTATTATAATGATATTGATAAATATTTATTATTCTCTTAATAATGAATCAGAATCTATTGTCAACAATACGTTTAAAATATCTGCAAAATTTTGACCACTCAGCATATTATTTTACTGTTCTTTCTGTAAAAAAATGCACAGTTAAAATCAAACAAAATGTCTGTAGATTTCAATCTTTTAAAAAATATAAACGATTTTAAAAACGAAGGAACACAAGTGTAGGGGAAGAGGCTTTGCATAAACCATACTTATGGACCTAAAATCTTTGACCAAATGTTTGTTAAATGGGAATGCTGAACTCGGTGTAAAGTCTTAAATGATTTTTTTTTCATAAGACAGTAAGCAAAATTTTGTAGTTTTTCCCGTGATTGTTTCATTATAGTTTTTCACTATTCTAAAAAGAAAAAAAACCCCCAGCATTTTTAATGTTTTTGCACCTTTCATTTTCTTTAACTTCTTACAATTATATTATTTCAAAATTTCAACAATAATTTTCATTGTTGCAATGAAATTTCAATTATTTCCATTGTTTCATCAAATATGTGCATCATTTTTCGTTCTTTGATGAAAGCTAAGGAAGATAGATCATGTTTATTGTTTGTGCAGTCTAAAGAATAAAAAAGAAAGTAGAGTCACAGTATAGCGAACGAATTATAATGTGAGATTAGAAGAGGAAATAATCAAGTACTTCCATTTTTAATGGCATTATTGTGCCGAGAATCTTTACTTCTTTTTCTAAGTTATTGTACACAACAAACAGAACTGATGCTAAGTTATCTACAGTCTATTAATGGATGCAAAGCTATTAATGCATCTATTATATCTATCTTTAATGCCAATAACCATTTGACTTGAAAATATTTTGTTGTAAGAACCGTATACTCAAGTTATGTATAAGAAATTTAACTGAAATTTTTTAAAAAATCAGTATTCACGTGAAATTAGCTCGTAATTGAAAAACACATTACTTTTAAGAAGATTATTGTAGCTTAATGTATAACAATTAAAACTCTGTAAAAAATTAAATATTATTAAAATATTTTTCATTTAAATGTGTTATTATTCAATATAAAAAATGAAATAATTTTATGAATTTTGTCACTAAAATTTTCCTTTTAAAATTGTTATCTGCTGCAACACTTGTTACTGGTAAATTAAATATTATCATTTAAACTCTTTTAAAACTTTTCCAAACGATAATTCATTCCATCTCGAATCACATCTGTAACAAAAATATTCCAATTTACTTAAACATACTTAGGTTACATACTAAGTGATATGCTTCTGTTCTAAATGTGCACAAAATAATTCTTTATTATTCATTCTTGTATGGAAAAAATGTATATCTCCTATTCTGAAAACAAAATTGTTAAATTAAAAGGTGTTTACTGGATTTTAGAGCTCTGTATACTCATTATATCATGCTGGCACCTGTTCCAATTGAAAGCAGAGATTGGACTTCGTTGTATTTGGAACAATGAATTCGAAATTAAGGGAAATTTTCGCTGAAATTCAAATGTGCTATTCATAATCATTTCCGTTATCATTTCCATAACTATTTAATCTTAATCTGATAAATATGGCGAGAAATGAATCCATCAACCATGAATTAAATTATACTCAAAATATGCAGAAAAGACATAATTGCTATTTTATCAATTAAATATTAAATTTTTTTGTTATTTCCTTCATTAATATAACCTGAATCTAAAGATTTAGGTGTGTATTGTCAGAAATATGTAATAATAGACAAGTCTATTTTAACATATTAGGAGATGGCCATGATTCATAGTTTATCAGAAATAGATGTTTTTCACATAACAAACAATTGCTGGTACATCAATATAGAAGTAAGAAAAAATCCGCTGAATTAAAAATAAAATCGTCATTATTTCTCCATGACTCGCTCACTATTTCAATCAAACTCCCCTTCAATAAACAAATGGATCCGTCTATCTGAGGTTGAAGGTCAGACGAAAATTCTTTAGAACTAATCAATGTAGGTTTGAAATTTTCAATATTTATTTCTCATTTGAAATGAAATAAATCATACGTTAGAAATGGGATGAATATAATTCTAATCCATTATGTTTACAAAATTAGATCTTTTGAATGAACCTTATTAACATTACAATTTTTCGAAGTAAAAATATTAAGCGTTAATTGTTGTTGTTATTATAAATTGTTTACAAAACTGTTCAAAAGTAGTTAAATAAATGCATAATATAAGAAATGAGTATTTTTTTGGAACTGGAATGATATTTGACCAATTCAAAATTAAATACAAATAATATATACTTTTAAAATCTTTCATTAAATTTTATTAAAATGATATTCACCGTTAATTCTATCCAAGCCTATTAAAAAAATAAAAGACTTCAACTGAAACAAAAAATACATATATTCAGATATATTATTATAAACTAATGCTGCACTTTAACATTTTTACTATCATTAATTTTATAAATCTATTTTGTAAATTTAATAATTTATAAATTGCTGAAGAATATTTTATTTCAATTTTTTTGTATATTATATATTTAAAAATACTTCTACTGTATGAGTGTGGTCCTGGATTTATATATATATATATATATAATGATTATTTTCTCAACACTGACAATACCTCTAGTTTTACAAGTTTAATATTTTTACCGAAAATTAAATGATTGAATAAAATTGTCCCTGTTAAATGAAATCTTTTATTTTCGAAAAAAATATAAAACTTTTAAAAAATATCATTGAGTTTTAAATAATTATACATTTTAAAAATTAGATCCCTTAAATTTTTTTGAAATATTTCAGTGCATTTCATTCATAAGACAAACGGAAGAGAAAAGAAATAATAATTAGTTATTTTTCTAAATGATATTTAAATATTCGAAAACATCATTTGGTTAAATATTATTTAGAATTATTTAGAATTTAGAATCACTAATTGAGTTCTTATCTTGTTTAATACTTGCATTAATAATGTAGTTCCAATTTTTTGAATTATTTGTAAAGTTTAAGACAATCATGAATAACTGAGTGACCATTGAATCTAAGAAGTTCGAAACTTATGTAGACAATAAATAAAAATAACTTAAAATTATTTCCATTTTTTTAATAAAATAAAAATAAATTCACTGTATTCCTTAATTTCTAGATTATGCAATCTCAAAATATCCTTTTGAAACAGAGATTATGACGAAGATATATAAGAACATTTTCTTCCTTTTAAAGCATTCAAACATAAATGGTCTCTTTCAATAGTCCATGGTATTTAATACCCTCGTGTTTCTTTATTAACAATGGATTTAATAATTATTATACGCTGTTCCATAGATTCGAAAAAAAATTATCTGCTGGGTGATATGAGCAATTATATTAGTTCTAAATGAGGATGAAATCTTAATAATGTAGTGAAACGTCATCTGTGAGAAAATGGTAAAACATTTTTATTTTATTCAAAATATAGGATTAATTCCAAAAGCTAATAACAAAGTCTTTTTTCCTGATATTTGGAATATTTTCACTTTACTATGATGCCTCATTTGAAAGGATCAATCATGTTTGCAGTAATTGTATTCGAAACTGAATATATTCATATTGAATATTGAATTAGTTCATATTGAATATTGA
>JAPMOR010033626.1:0-22453 GCA_026543865.1 Argiope aurantia
AATCTCCATGTCCTAAAGACTTTTTTTCTTTATTTTTTTCAAATTCTATCTTTTTTTTTTTCTCTCTATATGTGAGCATAACTAAAAAATGACACAGATTAACTGAATAAAACTTAATACGTGATATTTAGTCAAAAATTGTCCTTTTCTATCAAAATTTGAACGAAATACTCTAAAGAGAAATGAGCCATTAGTACAAAGGAATATAATAACATGGAAGCGCAATATATATATATATATATATAATATATTGATAAAGGAATTCTAAACTAATATTCTAAAATTAAAGATAGGCATCTAATTTTAGACAAAACTCGCAAAGAGAAAATATTTTTCGGTGTGAAAGTGTGATAACAGAAAAAAAAATGCAACAAGTTAGATGGATGTCAAACGAACTTACCCGTATTCCTCAGTTGTTTTGACATCAATAGGAACTTTTGGAAGAAATTTAAACAGACTTACAAGTGTTAGCTTCATTTTGAAGTATACAAATTATTTAATTGGATTTTTAAGTTAAATACTATTATTATTAAAAAGAATAATCGTTTATTAATTGAAAGAAAAGTGAATGAATATATATATATTTTTACTCTACTTTGCAATAAAGCGAATGAAACATTTTTATATTGTAAGAAATATTTCTTACTGTGAGTATAGTTTAGTTATATTAACGACATATTTTGATGTTTCAAAATCTAGATGTATATTTTGTGACAGATCCAAAGTTTTTAACAACAAACATATGCTATGATGATGAATGAGCCGATAATTCTCTCTCTCTCTCTGTCTTCAAACTTGCCCTCCACACCGAAAAGCAGACATTTGATTATTAACAATTTTAGCAAGAATCAAACTCGTGTACCTTGAAAAAGTATCTCAAGCTCACGACTTGCTACTGTGATCTTTAACCGGTTTAAATTCTACCTGTTTATTTTTCTTGAATATTTACAAGTTTTTTTTTGTCAGTTTATAAGCCAATATTCCAATATTTCTCTAAATAACTATGAAATATTAACTGAAACCGGCAATTGACGTATTTCTAAAGAGGAATCTCATTTTAAGTCATTTTCCTGTAAAATCCTTGAAAAAAATAATAATATTTATATTATAAATTTTGAGGACATTTAGATAAACTAATGGTAAGAAAACAATATTAAATGTACATCATTTTTCAGCACGCCATTGAAAAGTGCAAGCGAATCGAATAATCTTTCCAGCAAATATTTATCTTCTGACTAATTAACTGGTGAATGGAATAAAATTCTTCTACATCAAAAAAAATCAATAAGATATAAAGAAATTGTACTGTAATTGCTTGTTAATTATCAATATAATTTATGTTTATTTACTAAACCCGAATACAAAATCCAAAAAATAAAATTAAAAAGTTCCCACTTTTCTATTAAATCATTTTAGTTATCAAAATGATCTGACGACGGAGCGAATAGCCATTGCGAAATTTTTATTTTATATCTGCATAAAAATTTAAAAATATGCTTTACTCTTTCATACGAGATTATTAATGGCGCATTAGCGCCATATATTACTTTTTTAACACCATATCTGACAAGCGTTGATGAGAAATCTCCACAGTATAATAAATGTTTAAATGTCTTCCTTATAATTTAAAAGATCCATTAATGATAAAAATAAAAATAAGTTATTTTCCTTTTGGTGTTTTTTACAATGCCATCCAAAGTAGATCGCCCACGCGCATTTTCCCATTCTTTTCAAAGATTGTTTCTGTCCTTTTCTATTAGTTCTCGTTTCGTAACTTTTTTAATGATTGAGATCTCATATAAAAAAAAATAGGACAAATGTTTCGCAGTGTTTTAACTTGATCTATTTGTCTTTAGAAAATATGTATACAGAGCTTTTAACACTCTGACTCTAATTTCAGAGTTGTTGCGATCCATCATTGGAGTGAACAGTCATTTCGGTTGTTTCCAGGTAATGAAAACCCTTGGGCGACAAGATAGTTTCTTAGGGTAGACTGAAAACTGGGGATCTTTTTTTTTTATTATTATTCTATTATATTTGAGTAACTCATTTTCCATTGTTTGTTTTGTTTCATTTTGTGCTGTACTTTTAAGCCTTAGTCATTACTTCTTTTACAAGGACACTGAGAACCATCATCTACCTGACTTTGGATTACTTATCTAGGATAGAAAAATAAAAGGTCTTTAAGTCTTCCTAATTATTATAAAAACTGAATTTATTTGGAATTTAATAGTTTTTTTTCGTATGCGAAGTATGCAAATAGTAATAATAGTAAATTGTAATCGTCAACGAATTTCAACTCCAAATTTTGGAGAACGTCTAAGTTTCAAAACTCTCTTAGTTAGAAGAACATATTTCTGGATTATGTCTATCTGTGAACATGATAAATAAAAATTGAGTTACATAGATGAAATTTGGTATATCACAAATTGACTACTCCATCCCGTCCTAAGGCACACCGAATTTCAACTCCAAATTTTGGAGAACGTCCACGTTTCAAAACTCTTAGTTAGAAGAATACATTTCTGGAATTAAGTTTATCTGTAAACATGACAAATAAAAATTGAGTTATATGGATGAAATTTGGTATATCACAAAAATTGGTATATCCACCCCACCCTAAGGCACACGGAAAACAACGAATGACAAGATGTCCGTGACAGCAACACTGACGGTAATTGTGAATGAGTTCTAAGGCTCATCACCAGTCACGATACAACCCTTCCAATGGGAAGTACGTCCAGTCATCGATATTTTATGGCATCCCCACTATTTTCTCTAGCCACCAGAATGATGAGAACCAACCACCACACTGGACGCATTTTATCATCCTTTTTGAGATGTCCTCAAGTGAGAGGAAATTTGGTATAAAGAACTTAAGAATTTGTAAATTTCTATGGAATTTGAGCGAAATCCATTCAGAGAAAGTACGTCTCTCCAGCTGTCCGAGTGTAATTGAACATGTTTGATACAAAAGACGAAGAACTAGAGGGATGAAATTTGTCATACATATTCAACATCTACGCTGTTGATCAGTATCAACCTTTGAATCAAATTTATTAACGGTTGGCCTGAGTTTGGTCTGTACTTTCAAATTTACATGTTAAGTTAATAACTTAAAAACGTAATAATGAAATAATTACAATTTATATGTGATCATGTGTTTACAGTTGTAATTGTATACAAATTTTGTTTTCAATCGGTAGCAAGAAAGACTAACGTAAAGTGTCGGCAGAAAGAAAGAATCTAAAATTAGCATATTCAATTTTCGAGTTATTTAATTAACCTCATATCAGGGATTAATAGTAAAAAAAAATCGACAAAAAACGCGCACAAGTTTTAATAAAATTGCTAGATTCATGTTAAAAATGTATATTTTGCAACTATTATTCACCTAATACCATTCACGCCATTCACGATTCTATCACGATTATAAGTCATTCACGATTATGAATACATATTTTTATTTTCTCCTATACTAAGTATAGAGAAGGGATTGTAATCGTTAAAAAAAATCGAACTCGAGATTTTGACGAATCTCTACATTTTAGACCTTTCTGAGTTCGAAAAACATATCTTTGGAAAAAGTCTGTTTGTATGTGAGATAACTCAAAAACGCTTTGAGCTGGATGGATGAATTTTGATATAAGGTCTCTGCACCAAATTTGTAGATATCTATCAGATTAAAACCCGTAGGCAGATACCTATCAGATTATCTATATAAAACCAGTAGACAAAGATATTTTTTTCACCAATAGATATTCTATCACACATTACAAAAAGATCCTTTACTAGTAAGTTCGAACTTTTGCAAAAAATAGCCTTTGACTGCATCTCTTTCATTTAGTAAAAAATGTTCGTTATTCTTTAAAATCCATCAATAAAAAAAGAAACCAGAAAAAATAAAAAAAAAAAGATTATATTATAAACTTCAAATTCGAAGAAAATAATAAAAATTTGCTTACTCAAAAGATTTTCTTGTAAGATATGTCTGCAATTAAACACCCTATTTCACCTTACGTGCATATGCTTTTTAAGGCTATTCTAACTTAGCAGAAAAACAAAACACCCTCTCACTGCACCTCTTTCAGTCTGTAAACAGTGTTCTTTATTCCCTAAAATACTTCAATAAACAGAAGTCTGAAAAATGATCCTGACAGCAGGATCAAAGAGATGCACCAAGAATTCCAACTAAACTTGGTGATAATTTAACCACAACCCACACACATCTAAATATCTTGCAGGGGGTTATCCTACGTAGGTTTTAAATGATCTAGGTAAAAACAGCAGGCTTGTAATCTCACGCTGTTAAGAAGGAGACTTCGCCTTGAGCTACCGATACCCTATGGCTGCTAATACAACATCCATTGCTTAGTTTATGGTACCTAACTCTGTTAAAAGAACCGGTTTCCTAGGTGAGGTTAAATACACACTTCAGTTCACTGAGGTAAACACATTCATTTTATCGTTAGCGCTTTTTTGGACTTCAGTAAGAGCATGGACAGATTATTAATATCTTGCCACCAAATCTGTCCTCAGGTGGTTTGGGAACAGATCCATCGTTCAAAAGGCGAATTTTGCCTGGTCTCTCTGTCTGTCGCACGTTGCATTCAGATCACTGCCCTCTTTATGTCACATCATTTTAAATAGCTCCAAGTGCTATGTTATACTCGCAGAGGAAGAAAAGTAGATGTTTTAATTGCAGAAGATTATTCAAACAAGAATGTTGTTTTGAAATCCACGCAGATGAGAATATGTTCTCAAATGCAGTTGGTCTCATAGCAATAATCAGCGAAATGCCGGTTTTAATTTCATGTAACAAGTGATATCTGGGGTTAATAATTTATGCATGTGTATATTTGGACATGCAGATTCATTAATCATTGTGAAAGTCATTAAACATTCTATGCATAGTTGGAATACCATTGATAAATTATCTTAAATTATTATTTACGTAGCGTGACATCTGAACATGTGCAATGATTAAAATAATCATCCTTTTGCTGCATTTGGAGATGACTTAAAAAAGTGGTAATTAATGTTAAACTTTAAAAAAAAGGTAATCAATGTTGGTTTACTTAATTATATCTCTTTTCCAATAATTGAATTAATTTATACAATTGAAAGGAACTATACTTCATAAGTATTATATTTATCTATAGAACTCTTTTTTGAAAAGATAGCAATGTTGAGAAAATTAAAGTAGATTACTACACTGAAAAGTCAATTTTTTTGCACAATTATGAAATTTTTTAATTTAATATTATTAATGTTTGAACAGATTTATTTGTAAATCCGTAAAGTTTTTATTTTTAAGTCTATTTTTTGGGGGAAGTTTCACTGATTTTTATATTTGCTTTCACATTCGTCTTAGTTCTATTTTACATCTTCAGATGTTGTTTTCTCAAATTCTAATATTCGATAGAATTTTCTTACGGAGAAACTCTTAAACTGAAATCGAATGCATATTTTTCGTTCAATAATATAACAATTTTTCAACATATTCTACAGTTCCAAAACTACAGAATGGTGATCTAATTATTTAGAAATATTTTATAGATATTTTAGGAATTCACAATGTGAAAATTAATTGAAAATTTCATGTCATTTATCAATCGAATCCCAATATTCGAAGAATGGACAGAAATACAGCTTATTTTTCCTTTCAGGAACAAGATAATATATTTTTTAAGTTATAAGCAAAATTTTAGGCAACTCATTTAATGAATCTCTAAACTAGATGATTTTTGCTTCACAACTCTTTTTGGATCTCCCCACCTCCACCTCAATTTAAAAAAAAATTAATTTGACTTGTGTATTTTTGTGTTATAAATACTTTTTCAACAATTTATGCAAATAATCAGAAATATAATTATTTTCTCTTACTAAAAATATAATTATAACTATGAAACACTTTATTTCAAATTTTTTTTCCCGAACCTTAACATGTTAACCTTAAATATCAAGATTCGATCTTTTTCAGACCCAGACTGAAATTTAGATTCTTATTACTTCAAAATAATAATCATTTGAAGCAGGATTGATTTATTTTTAATGTATGCATATTAGGTAGAATTATTAATATGGTTGCCAAATCGCAGTAGTTAGTTTAGCAGGCTATCTAATTTTTATACCCTCATTATTTTTGGTGCACGTTTTATTTCTATTATAATTAATTTTTAGATAAAAGTTTTATATAAAAACTTTAGAGGGTGATGATTAATTTCTTCACAATACTGCAAACTCTTAGAGTTATTGTAAAGTAGTTTAAGGATTTTTTTTTAAATTTTTTTCTTGTTGAATTGAATAATTCCAACAAAAGTATTTGTCTTTGAATTACTGTTTGATTTTTGTATTGGTGAAAGTTTGAATTATTTAAGACTAGACACCAGTTTATAATATCAAACTAATTAGCTTAACTTTTAACATTTAGCAAATAATTTGAAACAAGATGATAAAAATTTAAAGGAATTTAAAAATTAGAGCTTACATTTTAAAAACTTATGCTTAGTTCTTTAGCAGCAAAGTCCTTGTTATTGTTTAATTTCGGCGTCAAATCCCCATTTATTATTCATAAATAATGCTGAATAAAAAGGAAGATAGAAGAATGAATCTCATTGCAATAAGGATTAAATTGACTTTTTCAATATAAATATATGCATAGATAAATAAATATTTTTTTTATTTCGTTATGGCAAATATGTTTGGATAGCTTTTGTTTAATGTATTAGAAAAGTTAAAAGAAAATGTATAATGTTTATTTAATTCTTTAGTAATTTTGTGTTTACAAGATTATATCTGTAAATAGTAGCGTAATGGCTTTTAATAATATATAAACATTACCAGTTTTTTTAAATAATACTTTTCATTTAATTAAATTCTAACACTTTTATTATTTACCGAATGTTCTTAATATAATAAAGAAATTGTTGACCTTTTTCCGTAATCAGCTACTTTATATTTTGTTTTGAAAAAATTAAAATAAACACATTATATATGTTGTTGTTACTTATGGCACTTGTACAAGCCCGCTGACGAACTCAGCAATTTAAACCGAGTTTGTGTAGTGTATCTGAAGGTAAAAACGCCTGTTCACCCGAGGGTAGAGATCTGATTTCTAGCGCATGTGAAGAAGACACTCACACACTAGTTTGCACATTTTACAGGAGGGTTCTTTCACACACCTTCCAGATAAAACACAGGGTAAAGAACAACAATACCAGAACCAGGACTCGAACCCAGAACTCCCAGAATATGGGGAAGGCGCGCTATCCCTAGGCCAGGACGTTATCACATTATGTACACTGGTGTGCAAAACTTAAGCAACAATGTAAATTTTAAGCAGGTAGCCATGAAATTGCAGAAAAGGGGTTATTGCGATCAGAACAATGAACACGCAATTCAGTAGAAAGGTCATGCGTATACAAATGTCAGGTACAAAACATCATAGGCGACGTAAGTGTACGCAAAATGTGTACAGTCGGTGCAGCAGCTCAAGACTACAAGGAAAGGAAGGACGGGAGCTCAATTAAAGACACTCGCTGGAAGTGCAAGTGAGTTCTTTCGTGAAATATGGCTGACTTTATACGCGGAAGAACAATCGGAAAGGTGGAGGAGCGGCTCGGTTTGACCAGTGCAGCTGAAGAGTTCGGAATCAAAAATGTATCGTTTCGCTCACTTGGATAACCTTCCAAACCATATATACAGTTGTTAGAAAGGTTTGTAGTGTCCGCCCTAGGAAAACAACTGCAATGGATGACCGATATATCTTCCTGCAGGCGAAATGGGCCCGATACCAGCACCACTGCTCAGCAACTGTATACAGCAAAAGAGTGATAAGTATCGCGGTTTACTTTGGCCAGACACCTTCACAAAGGCGGCCTATTCGCCCACCGTCCGGATCGCTGCATTTCTTTGAAAGTTGACTGTTGATGGCACTGTTTAAGAGTGGTGTAAGGAACACAAAAACTGGATATCTCATCAATGGAGTAGCGTTCACTTTACGGATGAAAGTCGTTTCAATGCCACAAGTAATTCTCAACGCCAGTTGTTTTAGAGAGAGGTCGGGACACGGATTCATTCTAGTAACATCACGGAAAAAGACCACGGTTGTGGTCTTGGAGGCGTTATGCTCAACTGGCGGATTGAGCTCCACGTTTTTGAACCGGAAATCTGCAACCGGGTTCTGTTCTGCAACCGAAAATCACCATTGTAAGAAGGTGATCCTTCTCCTTCTAGTCTGTTCCGAGGTACTATTGGACAAGATTTCGATTTTATGGATGATAATCCAAGGGCAGAATGGACTGCTGATGCTCAGCAGGTAATGGAAAGTGAAAATGTCACTCGAATGGGTTGGCCAACATTCTCTCCTGATTTAAATCCCATAGAACATGTGTGGGATGCTTTGGGGAGAAACCTTGCGTCATGATTATATCCTACGGGGAACCCCCAATAACTGAAACAGATGCTGAATGAAGAATGGCCACTCTTACCTCAAGAACTGTTGGACAATCTGATGCTGAGTATGAAGAGACGGTGCGAAACATCCATTGCAGTAAGGGGAGGGCATGTGTAAGTTCATGTGAGTTCAATAAAGCCTTTTTTTTGTTTGATTCCATACTGCATTGATTGTATTCATTTTTTCACAGCTATGTTTTCGTCATCCTTTAAGTACAAAATGTTGTCACTCATTTCTGAATTTCATGTCTCTCGGATATATACAGATATATACAGATCTCGGATATATATATGGTCAAAATTGTGGACACTTTTGAAAATATTTATGTTTTCTAACTTTGTGTGCTTATAGAAAATGTTACATTTCACAAAATGCAAACTCTTATATATCGTTTTAAAGAGTATTTAATGCTGATTTCAATACAAAAAGCAAAATTCAAATATTTTCAATGCAATGAAAGTTATTCTTACTTTAATATGAATAAAAAACACATTGATGAAGTAAAGTGTAATTTCTAACTTTCCTGGCCAATCACTGTTCTTTTTCTGGGAACAAAAATAATTTTAATAACAGCCTGAAGAAAATAACATTATGTTTAAAGTTTTAACAGGTCATAATTGTGCCTTTTTCTATAGAAGGAAGACTGTTTTTTATGTAAACAAATCACAAGTAAGAAATTTTGTTAAGCTTTTTAATATTTAGTAGGAATTGTAAATATTTCTAATATTTAGTCATGAAGCAATGCCATCAAATAAAAGAATCGATTGGACACCCAGAAAGGGAACTAAGATTATTGTGTTACATGAATGTGATCTTTCCAATGCTGAAATTGCAAAACAGGTGGGTGGTTCAGCAACTATATATGGCGTCCGAGAGTTTTGTTTACGATATCTGGAGACAAATTCAATAAAAAACAAAGCGGGAAATGGCTGAAATGGTACACCACATCTGCACATGGCAGAAAAATAAAAAGACTATATCTCCATGCTCGAAGAATACCATCAGCGGCCACCAAAAGTGAATTGAATGATGCTGGCAATTATGTGAGTTCAAGAACAATCAGGAGAAGATTATTAGATGTTAGTCTAAGAGTTAGAATTCAACGAAAAAATTTACAGCAGTGTATAAAAAGATTACAGTGGGCAAAAGAACATCATCAGTGGTTACAAGTTATACCGAGTGATGAAACAAAGATATTGTTATTTGGTAGTGATGGCGAAAATAGATAAGACTTAGAATAGGCGAAAAGCTACATACTGATTGCATTTAGGCAACTATGAAGAACTCAGTTAGTGTTATGATTTGTCATGCATGTCAGTAGAAGGTATTGGTATCCTTCATGTTATCGATGGGACACTAAATGCAGGAAATTACATTGACATTATTCTAGAGCCAAAACTTACACCTTCCATAAGGGATCTCTTTCCTAACAATACATCATTTATTTTTCAGATGGATTCAACTCCTTGCCATACAGCAAAAATATCGAAAGTGTGATTTAGTACAAAGAGCAATGAATTGTTATCATGGCCGCGAAAAAGTCCTAAACTTAAAATTATTGAGAATTTATGGCACCGTTTGAAAACTCATAGATATGAAGCGTTCATCAAATAAAAGAGGATTATTGAGTCTATAATTGTTTCCTAGCATCAAGCAACAACGAAGGAAGAGCTTAAAACCATTGTCAGCTCAATGAAACATCAGTGTGAAGCTTTAATAAAAAATAAAAGCTATCTCCCTGAGCACTGGTAACTCACTGCAGTCATCAGCATCTAATGTATCTCTATAATTATTGCCTCTCAACTTTTTTTGTATTGCAAATATTTGAATTTTGCTTCTGGTATTGAAATCAGTATTAAATCCTCTTTAAAATGATACGTAAGTGTTTCCCTTTTGTGAAACGTTACATTTTATATAAGCATACAAAGTTAGAAAACATTAACATTTTCAAAAGTGTCCACAATTTTGGCCACCACTGTATACAATGTAACGTTTCACAAAACTTTTTTTTTTTTATATATATATATATATATTGATAATTTAGAAAGGTTTGTCATGGAATTACTTTTGCATATAGATTTATTTTAATTAACTCCCCCAATTAATGAGATGGATTCTACAATAAATAAGCGAAAATCTTTCTGTCCACGCGAAAGCTGATAAGGAATTTTATATTATACCTTAAAATATATGTAAAAATGTTATGTTTCTCTATAAAAGAACAGAGAGAAAAAATTCTTCTAAGTCAAAATAAGAAAGAAAACATACAATTTTCAATTATGCCAGAAAAATCAAATATTTAAGTTAAATTACCTATGATATTTTTCACACTGCCATTATAGAATGCAAGTGTTAGTATCTTTCTATAAAAGTTCCTGGGAAAAAAAAACTAGTTAACAGGCAACTTATTTTGCAAAACTACAAGAGAAATCCTTTTATTTTCAGATTATATTTCAAAGGAATAAGATACATCATTGTTATTATTATTTTGTGCATTTTTGCTACTGTGGTTTCATTTTCTTCAAGAATGGGCTTAAAATTGTTGTACATAACGATTCAGACTAAAACAACTGCGCGCTTTTAATATATATAAAAAAAGTGTCTTTGAAATACGAGATTCAAAACTCTCTTGCGAAGTCAAAGATGAATACATTGTAAATCTTATTTTGAAAGTTACATTACGGAATCTTCAGAACTTTTTACGTCAGCGCTGAAGAACTAAAGTAAATGCTTGTTTCAACTCCCACGCAAGAAATAGTTCAAAAGAAATAAAATTTTAAGGAATAACTTCTAAAGGATCTATTTTTTTAAAAGTAAATAAGCATTTTGTTAAGCACATTTTAAACCAAGTAAAGAGTGTCGAAATTTAAAATATTACGCACTTTTACTTTTCTAGTAATAAAAAAAAACATTAAATTTAAGTGAAGTTCGTATTCAGTTTCCTTTCTCACTATAATAAGTAAATTACTGCGTTGATTCTGGAAAATGCGGTGTTGACTTTTCTAATAAGGTTTTAAACAGTGTATCGTTAATTCTTCAGAAAAGATGGAATAAACTTAAATGCTTAGTGATTTTATTTCTTAAACAGAAATTTAATTTAAAAGAATTATTAAATTTTTATATGAGAGTTAGTGATTATTTTAGATATTAAAAAGAAAATCATGAAAGTGAAGATGTATCAAATTATTTTTAATGCATTGATATAAATATTTGAATATTCTACTCTTCCGGTAATTGATATTTTGAAGGAGAAGTTATTTTAATATCAAATTATTTTTTATGAGTATTGTGTAATTTCTGCATGGATTATAAAAGAAATTATCTTCTTAAAAATCAAATTAACTTGAACTTTTTAAGCATCTCAATATTTTTATAAGTTTCTGAAGTGAAGAAAATGCATGGCAATGATACTTTGCTTTATAAAAATAATTCAGTACGCTTCGCTAAGAAATAAGATATTTCATCATGATTGTAGTGAAGCTTTAATTAACAATCTTATATTATCAATGTTCATATTTTAAAAGCATGAAAAAAATATCTAAATTTGTTTATAATAAGAACGAAGCACGAATGTAAGTTACGAAATAAGACTGTAAATATGGAACGAGTAAAACTAATTATATTTTCAGGCAATCAATTAATTTTTAAGATCACAAATACATGTGTTATGTCCCTATGATATAAGGGATAACTTGGGAACATTTTTTTTACCATTCTCACATTCTCGAAAAATATTAGAATTGCAAAAAAGGCACTTCATATGGCATATGGTATATATTGCTTGGTTGTAATGCCATCATCATCATCATTTCAATATACGGATCAGAAAGTCGGTATCCTACATATTGGTAGCGCGTCTTCCCCGTGATCTGAGCGTCCTGGGTTCGAGTCCCAGTTCAGGCATGATTGTTCTTCATCTGTTCTATCTGCTAGATGTGTGAATGTACCTGCCTGTAAAAAAGAGCTGTGCAAGCGAATGTGATGCGTGAGTAGCTAAGACGTACTCTTGGCCCTAGTTGGCGCTACTAAAAAAACAAAAGACGCACCCTCGGCTTAAAATCACTGACTTCGTCAGGGAGCTTGTCCATGGTAAGTGACATTAGATACAAAACGGATCAGAAAAATTAAAAAAAATCAGCCTCTATGATAATTTTAAAATTTTCATTTTTCAGATTATTTTTTTCGTGTTTTAAAAATCTACCTTTTTTACTCTCTTGCACACGAAATTGTAAAGAAAAAATATTGTAACCGCCAAAAAATTCGAACTGGATATTTTGCCTAGTTACAAAATTCCAGAAACAGGTGTCTATACAAAAGATGTTAAATCTGTGTTCCGAATTTCATCTATCTAGCTTTCTTCGTTTTTTAATTATCAAGCCAACTTATACTCTAACAGCTTGACATACTTCCTCGGTACAATTTGGTATAAATACCACATACCAAATTTCAATTATCTGGCTCAAAGCATTTTTGAATTCTCATTGTCACAGGCTGGCAGATAGACAAACTAAATAACAAAAATATATTTCGAAATTCAGGGTGGTCTAAAGCGTAGAGATTTGTCAAAACATCCAGTTCGAATTTTCTGTCGATTACTGTACTTTCTTTATACTATGCATAAAAGAAAATAAAAAAAAGACACTAAATGTGTAGAATAATATTATACTTAAAGTAGAAAATTTGGTATTCATGCAATACTACCGTCTAAAATAAAACATCTGATAACACTATTCAGTTTTGGTGCAGAATTCGTAATCTCTTTTACTGAAGAAGAAAGTGAATTTTCACGTAATTGTCACTGAATCACATGCCCTAAATATATTCAAAAATGTTAATTAGGAAATTATGTTAATCATTCTTGTATATTTTTTACTATTCTATGATGAATAATATTTCAATTTTGCATATTTTATAATGCTGTTGCTGTTACAAAATTGAATACATTTACCCATTTTTCTGTGAAATTTTAATCAGATTATTTTAATGACTTTAAAGAAAAAGAAAAAAGAAACGATGTTTGCATTTTTGTGTTTTAAAACTAAAGAGCATGTTACACGCAGTTTTAGAAATCGGATACAAGTTGAAATTGAGGTTAAATATGGCACAATCTTTAGTTTGATTTTGTAGATTAAGAATTCTAATTTTCAATTCAAAAAAATTATATTTTTATTTGGGATTTTTTTTCTTAAAATTTTCATATGATTAAATGAATTCTTAGTTTCTACGAAAATTGTTTGGGAAAAATAATTTTCAATTCCACAACTTACATGCACGTACACACACACACACATACTACAAATGTGCGCGCGCACACATACTTTTGCTTTATTTAATAACGTTTTTTTACTTCTCTCATACTTTCATATACGTTCATATTTAAAATCAACGCTTTTTGAAACATGTTTTTTCCTCTTTACATTAATCTTATTCATTGTTACTAGAACAAAGGAGTTCTTTTAAATAAATTTGTAATAATAATTTTATATAAATTAATTATTTTTGTTAGTATATTCAGCCAAGTTGAAAAGAAACACGATCAATTCAGTGGCATGTGATTAAATCAATGTTTATAAGTAATACATTTGAAAAATAAGAGTTTTTTTCGTAATTAGAAATGTTGTTTTTTTATCGTTTCATTTTATGCAAAGTATAGAACTATACTTGATTATTTCTATATATTCCCGCTAAATATTCAAGAAAGATAAAAACGCATCCATTTAATAAGATTCCCATCTCTCATTTTCTTTACATCTTAACATTTTCCTCATAATCCAACGTTCATGAAACACAATAGATGCGAATGGAAAGTAGACAGCGAATAAAAAAAAAAAATCCCCTTTGCTTTGTGATTGATTATATCGCAGTCCAAAATCCGTACTTTGTTTTTGGTGGCCATTAACTAGTAGATAAAGTTTGAACTCCTGGGAGAGGAGCAGATGTATTGCACTTAATCTTTCACCGGAAGATAGTTTTTGTTTCTATCAAAGACAAAGAAAAGAAAAAAAATCACAATTATCTCTTACTTTTTCTTTCGGGCTTGGGCTCGTTAAGGGTAAATAAAAGAACGGAGGTTTTGGGAACTAGTGTGGAGATCTACATAAATGTCTCGTAGGAACTTTGTGCTTACGAAATGATAAGATAAAATTGATATTTTTCTATAATAATAGGAATGAATTTATACAGAAGGAATTCGATTTATATGATTATGAACCAAATTCAATGCTCACATTTTTAGAGTTTTCTTTCACAAAAATATAAAAGGATAAAATGTTGTAATTGTAAAAAATTTGGATTTATATATTTTGACGAATTTTGACATTTCAGATCTTTCTGTGTTCCCAAAAAAACATAGAATTATCTATGTTTATCTATGTACACAATAACTCAAAATTGGAACAATATAGAATTATCTATGTACACAATAACTCAAAATTGGAAGGATATAGAATTATATATGTACACAATAACTCAAAATTGGAACGATATAAAATTATCTATGTACACAACAATTCAAAATTGGAACGATATAAAATCATCTATGTACAAAATAACTCAAAATTGGTACGATATAAAATTATCTCTGTTTATCTATGTATACAATAATTCAAAATTGGAACGATACAGGTAGATGAAATGTAGATGTTGTTCAACATAAATACTTTAGATTTAGATGAAATTCAACAATGGAATCAAAAGCACAAATTATTGCCTGCTCGTCCATGTGTGATAAATGAACAAAATAGCTTTGGAAAAATAACATGATAGATAGATAAAATGTGAGATATGATTTTTTTATCATAGTTATAAATCTACATCAAATTCTCTATCAAATCTGTCAACAAAGGCATTATGTGTTATCCTGTCAATTCATGTGTATGTGGACATGAAAATACATAAAAAAGCCACAATTTTAAATTGTTGATCCATATTAAATTTTGTAATCAATAGATCAACTGAAATATAATGCAGATGATTTCATTATTTAAAGCGTATGCTCTTCCTTTAATATACCAACACTAACGCGCCATTATTTTTTAACATTCCAGATTTATAAACCTATATTTTAAACATACTAAAGATTTTTTCTATTAAATTATCTAATATGATACTTCATTATACCAAATATAAAACTCTTATGATTCCCTTGGAAAGTTTGCAATTCAATCATTAATTCAGCATTCAGTTTTGTATATGTTCGTTTTGAATACCATTTTCAATTATTCGGAGCATCAAATTTCGTGTGATTAGTTCTTGAATAAATTACATCTGAAATGATTTGCATTTAACATTTGCACAAATAATGTGTATTGTTCCGTTAGTACGATACTAGCGCAAACGCACGATTGTTCTACCATTCCAGGATCTAACATCAATATTTGGTTGGATTATTATTTTTGCTACTTTTTTTCGTTGCGATGAATATTTAGCAAGAGCATTTGTGCTTGGCTACGATTGAAGCTGTACCAATGGAAAAAATATCAAATAATGACTGAGCATAAATCTGCATTTATTTCAAAACTAGTCAAATCTTTCTCGCCCCTAAACGGTACAAACAAGTAACTTATTGGTGTGAATACAAGTAGACAGACTCGAATGATAGTTAGGTCTATATATCACCATAAATGTCACTGATGTCTATAACATTAGTGAACTTTTCAATTGTTCTGCCAACACATTCTAGTGGCAAAAATGACATAGGTCCTCATCCCTTAATCATTCTAATTTCATTCATTTGTTAATCACTGATGTTTAAAGCTACTATGCATTTCTGAATCACTCTTTAAATGTTGCTGTTATAAGAAAACTAAGAATAATGTGCAACCTTATTAATTAATTACCCTTTTTATTTAAAAAATAAGAATTATATGTCCTTAAATTATGGATAAGAGTCTTTTTTTTCTTTTATGTCTTATTTTTTTCTTCCTTTATCTCTTATCTAATGTATCTGAAAGTTGTGATCAGAAATGGCAAAAATTATTAACAGCAACCTTCTTAATACTTTTAAAAATCACAAAGAAAACACCCTAACTCATTGTTTAAAAATCACCATCCATTGTTGATTATAGTACAGGGAGGATAGTAGGTGCTCTATTAAAAATGACATTGAAATTCGCACAATACCATTGAAAGTGGCTTAAAGAGGAGCTGCTATGTTTCGCAGATTAACTAGACAAACTCGAAATGAATGTTCCACATCCATCTTGTGAGAGATTTGTCTCATAGCAACGCCCTAACAAAGAACAACCTGAACATCAAGAAACGATGTTCCAGAGGTGGTTGCCAACAGATTCGGAGAACGGATGGATCTCGGCCCACCCAGGTGTAAGACATTGAAAAAGTGTTCAGTCCAGTAAGAATATAAATGTTAAAGGGAATAGTTCATTGTTCTAAGATTTATTCTTCAGTAATTAAAGAGTGGACATTTTGAAGTACTGCGTGAAATTTAGCGTTCTATAATAAGTAATAGGGAGCAACTGGGTAGAATTAGTTGCCTCCGGAAGACAAGGTTATTAACCATTTGCTTTGTTGATTTTTGCTACCGTTTATTTTCGAAATCTGAAGCCTTTTGCATATTTGCACATGCTTCGAGACGAGTTCATTTAATCGAAACAGGGATGCGAGGAAAGATGACAGAGGGGAATGTTTACATTTTACAATAAGGTGAACCTGGATTATACGCTGACTTAGAAGGTGTAAAAACTGTAGGTAACTCGTAATATTCTAGAGAAATAAATACTAATTCACAATAAAATAATTTTGAGCAATTTTTATTTATTGTGAGGGGTCTAAATGTTAAAACATGATAAATAAAATGAATATTTCTATTCTTGGAATTTGGTAATTCCCTTTTTACAAAACAATAATAATTTTTTTAGGTAAAAACATTTTTTAAAAATTGATATTGGATTTTGTTGATACCATTTTGAGTTCAACAGATAGATAATCTTAGCCACATTTAATGATATTATATTAAATATTTTTCGTGTCAGTCTGACAGTTTTTTTGCCACCTGAATTATCCATATAAGTAATCAATACACAATTTTGATTTACAATAAAATAGCACGATTAGAAACGACATGACACTCCCACTTAGGTGGAAGAAAGTAGAACAAAAATGGGGCTGAAATCAAAGTCAAAGAATGAAGAACTCTGGAAATGTACTCATCCGCCAATCTCTCACCCCTTAGAGAGGTAGTATCGTCAAATTGTGGTAGTTTTGGGATATTAAAACGAGCAGTTTTAAACTATAGTGTGTGTGTGAGAGAGAGACTGAAAAACTAAGAACATTTTTAGCTTAATAGGATTAATTACTACTGAATGGTTTAAATTCGACCTAAAAAAGTTCCCAGATATTTATTAAATTAAAATGACTAAATTTTTTAAAGTTTAATCGAGGTTTTATATGCTTAGTGCAGAAGAAGGTCAAGTTGGGGGAAGTAGTCAAATACTAGATTGTCTAAGTCAATCCTAACCATAGATAATTTTGTAATCATGACTATTGAGTACGGTATTGCATATAGCCGAATACAATATAAGTCAAAGAATTATTATATTAAACTATTATCATTGTTTATAATAAGTCATATCACTGATTTGTGGCTCTTCCGAAGGGACAAGGATAATAAATACTGTATGGCCAGACCGCCGCAACAGCAGCATTGGCAGGAACTGTGGTTGAATCCTAAGAGCCATCACCGACCAAGGTACAACCATTCCCTAAGGAAGTACGCCCCATCATCGATGGGAGGAACCAGACCCCCACCTTTTCCTGTACTCACCAGGGTGGCGAGATCCAACCACCATACCGGAAGCATCTCATCCTCATTTCGAGGTGTCCCCCGGTGGGATCATGTTTATAATAAGATGGTATAACCACTCAGTGGAAAAGCTTGAGGTCTATAAATTTCTTGTGGTGTTTAACAGCATTTAATGCTATCTACATTCTGCACAATACGAATATATAGGAAATAAAAATACAACACTAGTTCACGAAATTCTGGATTCGACTCCCTTAAATAACCTTTCTTCCACCTCGGTTAGGGTCTTTCCTTTTTGCCTGGGTAGCGATCTATTATTTCTACTTGGGCTGAGATGGCAGTTAGAGCAGAACAAGAGCGTTTTATTTCGTTACATTGGTTCTGTACTATAAAAATTTAAAAAAAAAAACATTTTTTTGTTGAAAATTTTTAATTTTAATCCAGCAGAAGTTGTTTGTCAAAACATTTTACATGCTTTTTAATATAAGTGATATCAATTCTTACTTAACATAGAAATTATGGAATTAGTATAAGGTCAGAAATGCCACAAGTGCTCAGGTTTCTACTTTCGAATTCCCGGACATAAGAATTTTGTACTTCGAAATATAGTGTATAAATCGGAGCATGCATTTTGGACGTCCTTTTGTCGATCTATTAAACCAAAATTTGACGCCGGGAGCAATTTTAGTTCCAAGGGCCCATATCATATTTCATTTGTATTATTTTTGATTTTTCAAGTCATTGCGTTTTTGAAGTATCAAGTTTATATGAAAGTGTAAGAGAAGACAGACAGTCGGTTAATCCTTTCACTGACGTAGAAAATTTGATAGGGATTTGAATTTTAGATGAACTTTAACTGTCAAATTTTACCCGTCTAGCTCTTTAAGTTTTATATACTGGTGTGCAAAACTTAAGCAACAGGTATTTTTTTTTTGCCAAAACTTCACGAGAAATCATCTGAGAGACATGAAATTCAGAAATGAGATACAGGATTTTGTTCTGAAAGAATGACGAAAGCATAGTTGCGCAGAAATGAATACAATGCATACAGTATGGAATCAAACAAAAAAAAGGCTTTATTGAACTCATAGTATCGTTACACATGATTATCTGTCCAAGAGGAAGAACAGCAAGCAGATGTTCCTTAGTATGGGATATGCCCTCCCTTTACTGCAATGGTTGCTTCGCACCGTCTCCTTATACTCAGCACCAGATTGTCCAACAGTTCTTGAGGTAAGAATGCCCATTCCTCAATCAGCATCTGTTTAAGTTGTCGGGTGTTCCCAGGAGGATGTAATCGTGCCGCAAGGCGTCTCCCCAAAGCATCCCACACATGTTCTATCGGATTTAAATCAGGGGAGCACGCCGGCCAATCCATTCGAATGATATCTTCACTTTCCAGGAGCTCCTCAACATCATGAGTCCTGTGTGGCCGTGCATTGTCATCCATAAAAACGAAGTCTGATCCAATGGCACCTCGGAACAGACGCACATGGGGAAGGATCACCTCCTGACAATAGCGATCTCCAGTTACAGAACCTCTGTCGAAAACGTAGAGCTCAATCTGCCCGTTCATCATAATGCCTCCCCAGACGACAACTCCAGGACCACCGAAACGGTCTCTTTCTGTGATGTTACAAGCGATTCCCAACGCCAGTTGATTTGGAGAGAGGTCGGTCTGAATTTCATGTCTCTCAGATGATTTCTCGTGAAGTTATGGCAAAAAACATACCTGTTGCTTAAGTTTTGCACACCAGTGTAGAAATGTATCATGTTATTCAAACTTGATAGAAATCTACACAGTTGGCACAAAGATCATATACCGAATTTCATTCATTAGGTCAAGACGTTTTTGAGTTATCGCGTGTAGAGGCAGACAAATAGACATAATTAATTTTTTTTAAAGCTCAAAGGAGGAAAAACAGGGAGGTTGCTCTAAAAAGTTAGCTTGAAGATTCATCAAAATCTCAAAGTTAAATTCTTTTATGAGGATAAAATTTTATACATTTCATATACAAGAAATAAAGATTGGGTTATTAAATCTCTCTACCATTTATTTTATCCTTGGTTATTTACTATTTAATATTACTATAAATGAGACCAACTGGGATAATTTATTCGAAATTAAAAAAGTAAAATTTTTTTACTTTACTTACTACCAGAATAGCAATTGTAACTTGCTTGTCTGTTCCAGAAGGACTATGCTTTTTATATTTTCGGATTTAAAAACAATACAAAACTGAACTGCTGGATTATTGAGAGATTCCGCCATACTATACCTTGATTGCTTAAAGAAATACAAAAATATAAAAGAATGAAAATAAAAAGTATAAAATACTGGCTAAAATATTACAAAAAACAGTTATTTTATTAAAAAAAATAAGTTTAATTGTATTTCTCATACATTTCACAAATAGAAAATATTGTTGTATCCTCAGAAATTATCTAAAAATATCCTTTACATTTCTTCATTTTTTTCCAGCTCACTTATTTTTCCAACACAGCCTCCTCGGCAAAAGTTACAAATTTAAAACCTTCAAAATATACTTTTAATACACACACGCCCAACAACTTCACAAAGTTATCCTTTCAAGCAAGCGCATTGTCTGCATAAGCCCGAGCCGCCCGGGATTCCTAAACAAGATCTTTTGTATAGCGGAGATTATTACTGCCTCCAATTAAAATAAATCGGATCGCTCTGAAAAAACAAGATAAGACTAACTCCTCAAAGTTCCCCAGTAACGATCCGTTTTAAAAACGGACAACCCAATTGTGTCCTGACAAAGATCCTTTAAGCTTCTTTGCAATATACGTTCGCTTCTGTCAAATGAATTGATGTGCTCCTACTTGAGATTTTAAGTGGTATAAGTTTAGAGAAACAGGCTTTGGTTAAAGCGTGGATAGAGAGTTGAATTTTTTTCTTAGAGTAATATTTTTGGTAAGTAGTGAGTATTCTGGGAATATACATTTAGTAGTCTAAATTAAAAAAAAATCTTTTTTATTTATTTATTTTTAAGATAATATATATTTATTGTTAATATGAAATGTAGCGGAAAGCAGTTAATTTGAATATGACGAAACTATAATAAAAATTATATTTTTATCAAAAAGTACAAATAAAAAATTTTAATTTAAAATGAGTACTATAGGGGAAAAGGGTAATAAATATTATTTTTATTCGATAATTTTTATAAACAAAGCAAAATTATTAAATAAACAGGGAAATAAGTCTAATGACTGAATTAGCGATAGCAAAATACAAATTTAATAATGTTCAAAAAACAACTTCTGTAGAAAAGTGATAAATTAATTTTTTTAAACTTTTATAACTTTTTTGGTATTTATTTTTATAAATTCATATAGATTAAAATACATAATTTATTTTGTAAATTTCAAAATAAAAAATTCCCTTTATATTATTTTTTTTTCAAAAAATATCTTTATGAATATAATTTTTTTTTAGTATATTGATTGAAAAGTATCAAAATAGGAATATTCTATATGCATGTACCTAATTTAAGTCATTGAGTGTATATTTATTGTTAAGAAATTATTCAATTTTGGTGATTTAAGATACAAAGAACAAGTAACTGCAAAGAAAATAAGAAATCTTTAATATGATTTTTAGTTTTGACTTTGAATTAATAGAGGCGTATAAGATAAATGAATTCCAATTATAAAAGCATGTTAATAAGAAATTTATGGAAAGTGAAAATTCAAATTAAAAAGTTTGAATTGGCCTAATTCCAAAGTTGTTCTTTAGTGTACTTGCACTTCACATAGTGTACCGTTTCAAGACCACCTTAATTCACAGTAAGCATAACCAGGCTCTTAGGCCTAGTGTTTAGAAAAATGTAGGTTGGAAACTCGACCGTAAAGAAGATTCTTTGCCTTTAGGAACCTCTACTTTGAAACCTTCCACCAGGATAGAATTTCACGTTCATGTCACTAAAATTCTTAATCCTGCTAATAAGGCTTCGGTTTTGAAAGACACTGAATACCCAAATCTTTCAAAGATTCACCAGTATATGGGCTTTAAACACATTTAATTTATAATCGTAGGTGAGACATCCTATATGAGGACTGTGGACTTGAGGCCCTACTCAATTGAACATGTATGTGGGTCCAATGTATGTGTAATACGTTTGTGTAATATCCTCATGTTTTTGATAATGAGGCTTGAAGGATTGTAAATTCGATACTCGAATCTTTTGAAGATTCTTTGAGTGTGATGA
>JAPMOR010033626.1:22463-34871 GCA_026543865.1 Argiope aurantia
GATAAATCGATATCTAGTAATAAATAGATATCTAGTGATAAATCGATGCTAATAAAAATGCAAACTGATCTAAACTACTTCAGGCTGATTGGAAGTTGCTATATAATCGCTAAATTGTAATTGCATGTAAATTGAACAATGTAGCAAGTCATGTCACAATTACCTCTTATTTTCTACATTATCACATTTCGATCTAAAATTTCTTGTTTTTGAATATATTTATAAATTCAATCAAAGGTTTTATTTGTCATTGTTGATAAGAAGAAATTTGGTGTCGAGTGAAACAAACAATGAATGAACTTTGCAGATTTTATATCTAGTTTTTCAACTGACTAATTAACTGATTTGTTTATTTGAAATTATCATTCTTATAAAATTTCTGCATATAGAATAACAATATTCAACCCTCCAGTTCTGTGAATGAAATTAATAACATTAACGTCAATGTTATGATGTCACGTCAATGTTGCTGCATTAATAACCTACTAAAATATGCGGCCATGGAGCATTTGATTTAAATTAAAAATTTAAATTAAATTTTTAACAAGATATAAATGAAAAATCTTTCAGAAAGTATTTTTTTTTCAATATGTGTATTAGAATTAATTAGACAAATAAAGTTTGAGACTTCATTATAAATATTGTTTGTTTACGCGCATATATTAAATTATTAAAAGTAAATTATGCAAAATTTTATAACAAGAATTTTTATAAGTTAATATGTTATTTAGAGAAAAGTATAAGATAAAGTTTTGGGAAAATTGCTTACACTGATTGAATAGCATATCGGAAATTTGTTTTGATGCGTTTAGTCACAAATATGCAAGTTCAGAAGAAGTAAATTTGTATAAAAATATGAATAAATTAGTGATAAATTTTGGTAAGTAAATATAAGAAGATTTTTTTTTTCATAATAAATAACATTTAAAATATATTATTCCCCAAAAATAAAGAAAATGTTTAGCTGACATATAATGCTTGTTAATATTGTATTAGTAAATTTTATACCTTAAACAATAGTTCGGAAAAAATTACATTTTTTGAAAAATACATGGACAATTATTTAAATTGGGAAAATAATATATTCATATTTTCACTTAATTTTTTTATACACTTTTATAATTTTTCAAAGGGATTAAGATTATTATATTTGGTAATAACACCAGTTTTATAAAATTTAAATTGTAAAAAATTGATTTTTCGATTGCACAAACATGTCAACCGCCATGATTCAAATAATTTCAAGATTAAATTATTGTTAAGAAATTGATGTATTAAAAACAATTAAAATAATTTATTTTGTGTTTCTCTAAATTAAATTTATTTTATTAAAAATTTAATTTCCCTAATTTAAATTTATCATATCTCTAATTTGAAGAGGAATATAAACTTATGTTTTGTACATAGCGATGGAAAAAAAATCAACCTTGAAACTGAGCAGGAAACAGAGCTAGCGTTGAGTATTTCTGGCCAGTAAAATTAATGTTACTTTAAAAAAATAAAATTACAACAAAAAAATTTGACTCAACCCCCTTTTGCCTACAAAAACAGAATTATACCTCTTTCCTTTCGATGTTTGAAGTTTTGATTTCTGATGGAACGTTTTACTTGAAAGAGTTGTTATCAAAACGTTTCATTTACCTTGGCTCGTTTTTAGGCTTATACAATTTTTTTCGGACTCGCCGATTTCGTTTCTCGTCGTCTTAATGATCTGTTTTAGATAAGAAAGAAGAGAAATAACTTCTGTGACACACAATGATAAGGGCGCATTTATTTATTTATTTTTTCTTTCGGCGTCTTTGCAATTTCTTTTGTTTTTCCCTGGAAGGAAGGACACAGCTCTACTTTGGCGAATTTTTGGTGTTTTGTTTAAACTTTTTTTTATTATTTTTTTTGCTTTGATTTCATTCTTTTTTAAACAGGTGCATGAAGTTGACGTCCCCCAAAACTCAACGTCCAACTGTAAGTCGCTTTAGGGTTTAAGTCTTAGAAGCAATTACTTTTTACTTATTTAAGTCCTACAGTTGTAATGAGCTTTCTTGATTGTATGTCTAGAAGTTTTTAGCAAGGAACTTCTAAGTCCCTTTTTTTACTTAGAACTGTGACCACAATGCATTGGTGCTACAATCTGTTTTCCGAAAAAAAAATCATTTGAACCAAACTAACCACGTGATGTATAGTAATAATAGTTATAACCTTTACATAAGTGTACAAATAATATAGTTTACATAGATTGATGTAATTTTTGAACTATGGGAAGGCTATGTTAGAACTGCCCACATGCATTTGTTAAGTGATAGAATAGTCTTGAGTTGGTATCTAGAATGTTTAGAAATGTTCAGCACTAAACTTCGAAGTTCATTTTAATTTGGAATTATAATCACGGTGCAATGATGCTGCAGTTTGTTTTTTGGAAAAAAATCTTTTGAACAAAACTAAACTTCTCTTGAGTTGGTACCTACCTTTTCAGTATACACAGAATACCAGCTACAAACAACATGACTTCGGAAAGTTAAACATGCGCATAATTTTTGTACATGATGGGGTTTTTCACACTGGAGAGTCTAACATAATTCGCTCAATTTTGAAAGTCGAAAGTAATATCTAATGCAAGTGTTGAAATCCTCTTATTTCTAAAATCATTTTAGAAATAAGAGGTAGACATACAGAACAGGACCCCATTTAATTTACTACTATTAAGCAAAGGTTTGCTCAATCATCTTTAAGAATTCCCACAGTACATTCCTGACCCCAAAATCCATCTCACAAGCATCTCTAAAGAAGCAAAGCACGCGTCAGGAATATGCAGTCAATCAAATTTAGTGAAAAACAGGTAATTTTACAATGATGTCCAGAGATCTTGGACTCAAAACGTAGATTGGCAGAAAGGGTTGTTTGGGATCTTTCTGTTTTGATAGGTTTAAACGCATCGATCGAAGGACATATGCTGATATCTGGATATCTTTGTGGATTAACTTATTATAATAAAGCATAATGTTTATTAAATAATTTATTAAAATATTTATATCTTAATATTAAAATTTTTTTATCTTAATATTAAAAAAAATATCTTAATATTAAAAAAATTCCTAATATTAAAAAAAAAGGCCAAACGTCCTCCCGCTGGTGTAGTATGGTGCGAAGAGGGGGATGCCTGCTCAGGTGTCGCCCTCGTCATCTGACCGCGGTTCAAAATTACAAGGTCCGTTCCAAAATAGCCCTAGTGTTATTTTAAAACGGGAACGTTAATATAACTAAACTAAACTAATAAATTTGCCATGCCAAAGAACGCCGTACATTGCATTGGCGAACAATAATTGTGAAATATTAAATTTTGGCATGAATAGAAATGGTAACTTCTGGAGTGAATTCAGCCTTTTTACTCTTTCATGCCATCCTTGGCGAATTATTTGGCGATTAATCCCTGGCATGCGGTTAATAATATCTAAAAATCGAATTTCTGTCTTATGCATAATTTTCTCAACCGATTGGAATAAAAATTTGACACAAAACTACACTTGCGGTTTCAAATTCTCAAACTAAATTTAATACATTTAGGTCATTGCGTTTTTGAATTATCGCGTTTACATGTTTCTGAAAGTACAGATCGACATACAGTCAACCCATAGCTGAATTTGACTCAAAGTTTGAAAGGTGTTTACTCTGTTAATGTTAACTCTATGTACAGAAAATTATCTATCTAGCTCCCTCCGTTTTGTAATTATCGTGTTAATTTATATTCGAACAGCCGGACATACGAACTTCCTCTGAACAGAATTTACTTACAATTTGATAGAAGTCTATAAATATAGTGTAAAAACCGTATACCAAATTTCAACCATTCAGCTCAAATAATTTTCGAGTTATGTTTGTCGCAGACTCACAGACAGACAGGCAGACATTTTCCAAAAACGTGTTTTTTGAACTCGGAGGTGATAAAACGAGAATATTCGTCAAAATCTCGAGTTTTAATTTTTTGACAATTACTATATTTTCTTAATATTACTTATACGAGAAAGTAAAAATGGCTAAATGTGCAGAAAAATGTCACATTTAAAGTAATAAATCTGGTATTCATTCAGTACTACCATCTAAAATAAAATCATCCGATAAACTTCTTCTGTTTTCATGCAGAATTCGTAATTTCCTTTACTGAAAAAGAAAGTTAATTTTCACATAATTATCTCTGAATCAAATGCCCTACATTATATTCAAGAAAGTTAATTAGGAAATTATGCTAAAAATTTTGCATATTCTTTTACTGCATATTTTTTATGACGAATAATTTTTTATTTTGCCTTTTTTCACGCTTACTATATTTTCTCTATACTATTTATACGAGGAAGTAAGAAAATGGCTATATACTATATTTTAAAAAAACAACAACTGGTTATTATCTTATGAGCGGACTGATGCCCATTGGATTAATGTTAATTTGATTTTCAAATCATAATGTAAATCATAATGTAATGTTTTCAAATCACATGTAATTAATTTGACTTAACTTGTTTGGATTTTGCAACGAATAATAATATTTAATGGGCATAAATCATGCATAAGAGATTTAATTAAAATTAAACCCAAACAATATCCTTTCTGAACCAGCTGATTAATGAAAACGGTTAGCGAAATAATAATTGTAGAAACAATTCTTTGGTAAAACAAGAAAGGCGAATTGTGCGATTACTTTTCAAGTATTAATTTAAAAATGATAAGTAAAAGTTGTAGAAGAAGAAAACAGTAAACAAGAATTTTTATTGAAAGAAATTTAAGTATTATTCTCCTGAATAAAAAACATAATAAATTTCTAAAGTAAGCGAACGTAAAAGAAAACATATTTTTTTAAATATGTTTTAGAGCTTTCAAGAAATTTTTATTTGTATTATTTTAATACTGAGAATTGTACTGCGATTTCTTTTTTCTTACAATGGATTAAATGTCATGCAATCTGAATGAAAAAGTACAAATTCTTCCTATCAAATTTCTAATACACAAAAATAAATATTTTTCTAGAAAACAATTATTTTAAAATGTTTCTTGTGATACAGTGCAATTGATTAAAAAGTGTTTGTGAAGCATTCAGAAATTTTAGGAAGGTAATGCTTTTCATAAATATCTGAATAAAAAACAATTCGTCCTAACGGTTTTTCTTTGAATCATAAATAAATACTTAAGAAATTCTTCGTGTTAAATTCCGAGAATCAAGATAATTTTAATTATTTTTTTGCAATATTGTAAAAACAAACAAAAACAAACATTAAAAAATCATGCTTTAATCGGAAACATAAAATAAAATTGTATAAATCTCAATAGAACTATTTAAAAAGAAAAGAAAAATAAAAGTAATTACCTTTTTGCTTATATGAAATATAGAGGAAGTGCAGTGATCGTCAAAAAATTAAAACACGATAATTTAAGGAATTTCCTCGTTCAGAATTTCCACGAGTCCAAAAAACACATTATAGTATTATGCCTATCTATCTATCTGCCTGCAAAGAGGATAACAGACTTTCAGCTAGATGGCTGACATTTGGTATATAGAATCACGACAAAGTCGTAGATTTCGATCGAATTTTCAATGAAAACTTTTCACAATCAGCATGATTGTCTGCCTGGTTGTTGGAATACGAAAATTCGGTAACTACAAAACGCAAAGAACCAAGTTGGTAAAATTTAGCACACTGATTCAGTATTTAAAATATAGATACTTATCAAATTTTGAAACACATTTGCCTAACGTTTGACCGTTTGTCAATATTTGCATTCGAAAGCATGTAAACGCTGTAACTCTTAAACGCAATGACTTAAATAGCTAAAATTTGGTATGTTATGTTGCGAGTACCGTTTTTCTTAAAAGACATTTTAATAAATACCTGATCATTTTCTTTTCCTTTTCATAAAATAGAATTAATATCTATATAGAAAAGCTTAATCCTGAGTCAAATCGCAGTTTTCAATGATAGTTTCAGGGGAAAAAATGAATGCTCTGCAAGTTAAAAGATTGAAGATCTAATTGAAGGATTTTTTTTGTTACCACTGTCTTTTTTTTTATTCCTTGTACTGACCTTGTACCTTGTACCTTGTACTGTACCTTGTATTCTCTCTTTTTTTTTCTTTTAATTTTCATAGTATTTAAATTTTTAAACAACACTTTTTTCTTATCTTACAGTTTTTCCGTTTTCTGTTTTTCCTTTGTGATTGTCTTTGATTATGTGTATTTAGGTAATTTTGCATTTTCAGAGTTCTTGTTATCCAGCATATTTCTGTCAAATTTTATAACATAAAAGAATAGCTTAACCTCATATACCCGATATTGAGGAATGTTCCTCGATTTGTTTAAAATTCAAGCACTTGCATTTTGACTCTGTTAAGTTGGCGAGAACGAAGAAATTTCATTACCCTCAGAGTTCATGTTACCAACATACTTAACACAGATGAACAAACCAGTTTCATGTATCTGATTTTAATTAACATTCTTTAAATTTTTATTTTAAACAATTAAATTTTGATAGGTTGGCAACAATCAAGAAAGATCATTACCTCTAGGAGTTAAGATTTGTCTTTCACTTCATATTCATGACAATGCTTAAATAATTTAGGGTTATAGTTGCAAGATCACGGTGTGGTATTATATTATGTGACTATAACTGTAGCTTTGTCTCACATGTTGGTGTCAATCGGCTGGCGGATAGGCGTCCAAAATACATATTCTCGTCATAGATGCAGTAAAAATATAAGATTCACGTGAAGATATATGTTTCGCAACTGTCGTTCATCAATATGATGCAAGGAATTCAGGACTTTATGCAAGGTTCACGATTTTATATGGAGGACGGGGAATAAGATCATGATTGGAGAGTATGCAAGAAATTTCTGAGAGACCACTCCAGCTGGAATTTTTTATAAGCGGAAATGTATGCGTGTGATGAAAATAACTTTTTTTTCATTTTACCATAATGCATGATCCAAGACTAGTTTGAATTTTTCTTGCATGAATTGTCTCTCTTTTTTTTTTTTTTTTTTTTTTAATGTATCAATGTTTGAAAGAAAAGAAACTTAGCAAATCTAAATGTTTTACTTTTTTCCAGAAAAATCCTCCTTACTATACTTATTTTTTTTCTTTCTTTCTCCAGGTATTATTAGTGCAAAACAGCAGGATATAATCAAGTTCAATGTGCATAGAAGATACCAGGAATGCTGGAAGAAAAAAAAAAGAAATTGCACTTTCACCAATGTTTTTGTGTCTTTTTTCCCATTTTTTACTGTTTTCTTGATCAGTGAAGCGACATTTATCAAATGGACACTTCAAATTCTACTATCCTCTACAAAAAGTGTACTTGAGAAGGTGTTTAGACACAGCTGGATGAGCAGAGGTCATTCTTTGGACAATATAGATGTGTACGAAATTGATCCTTTATTTTTTTTCGACACTCTCATTTTGGGTTGAACAAAGGCCACCATGACGAATTTCACCAAGTCATAACTGATGGATAGGATTCTGATGGGTGTTCTGCTGTTGCTTTTGCTTCAACCGTTTAAGAAAAACTCATCTGAATAGTTACCAGAAGCAAACCTGCATCATCAACTTTAGAAAGAGGAATAATATCCTTGATTTTGATAATTTATATCCTTGATTTTGTCCGAATATAATTGGGATGATGTCACGAAGACCGAACCCATGAAAAAAATCTATGCTGAATAATTATCAAAAGGACTTCGGGCCATCAATTTTAGAAAAAGGAAAAATTTTTCGTCTAGGATTTTAGGATACAATTAAATATAAATGGCTGTTTCATCAATGATAGATTGAATGGCACAATCAATATATTATAATCCTTGGACACCTAAAGATGGTTTATTATACCTACAATACCAGAACAAAACTAAAGACAAATGAGTACCATATTAAATAGTTCATTAGTGAGATTTAATAGTCCGTAGATCAAATCTAGAAAGAAATATTTATTGAATAATTATTAAAAGTATCATATAATATTACCTTTAGAAATTGGTAAATGTTATTTTGTCTAAAATCTTGAGTATATGCAGATATATTGTCAGAAAGACGGCAAAAGACTTCATTGATTAGTTACTATAAGCACTTTAGATTATCAATTTTATCGGTATTTGATGTGTAAATTAGATATAATTATTACGTAGCTATTGAAATGTATAAGAATAGTTATACTTGAAAAAATGAGATAGCTCTTCATTCTTAGAGATATGAAGATGGTTTATTTTCTCTATGAATCTGAGGTATAACTAAGCAATTAATTATTAGTTAAATAGTAAATGAGTGAGATTTAATGGAACAAAATAAATTTCTACAGGAATAAATGGTATAAGCATTACAAATTTCAATTTTGAAGATCCCAAAGTATGTTTTTTTAACATTTTAGTGTTAAAAGACTAACTCTGAAAATTATACATGGATACAAGAATATGATTACCAATAAATGATTGTTTAGTTAAATGAATATCAGCAAGATCTTATAAATCCAAAGAGAGGCAAAATTACCCTATGCATTTCGTAAAAGATTAACTGCAACATTACCTTAATAATATCGTGAAATTACCACTCCCCAAATTTTCCGAAGTTTAAAAAATATTAGATTTAGAACTGTAGGAAAATACCATTAGAAGAAAAATTAAATTTATAGCTAGCTGTATTTTCAAGTTATTTGCGGACTTTTTAAGGGACAAAAAATATTTCCATCTAATGATTTTGATAAAAAATTTGTATATTGCTTATTTACGATAACTCGGAAAATTAATTAGCCGATGAAATTAGGTATGGAATTTAAATAAGCAATATACAAATTTTTTATCAAAATCATTAGATGGAAATATTTAAGTCCATACCTAATTTCATCGGCTAATTAATTTTCCGAGTTATCGTGTTCACATTCGTATATACGGAATGACATAGCAGCCTCCTGGCATATTTCCAATCTTTTCTTTTAATTTGCCCAGGGAAGTCTGAAGTTGGAGATAAGTAATTTTTGGATGACTACAACACTAATTCTTAGTTATATTGGACATACGATAAAGTAAAATGAGCCACGCCATTAGACTGTTGCTACTGAAAAATTGAAAATGAAGAAAAGCAAAATATTGTAAGCGATCGTCGCAGTTGCAACATCAATTTCTATCCGGTCGATTGTTAATATTGTAACATTCCCCGTTTCCCAGTGTTGATAAGACATTTACAGCCAGCTGTGTCGTCGCTGTTACTTACTAAACTCCTCGAGATAGCCAGATGGTGGATCTTTTCACCTGGGTGGTTTCGCATCTGTTCTTTAGCGACTACAGTGAAAGGCCACATGTGGGAATTAATCGTCCAAGAGATATTGATAGTACCTTAAAAGAGAAAGGGGTGTCCAAATATCTGGATGCTAAATGTTTCTCATTGTGAAAGGACTATGATAACTCCGTGTTCCAGAATAGCCAGTTATGAAAGGTGCATCACTAAAAGGATCTTCCCACGACCGACTGGCGCCGCTGAGGGAGCATATTGCTGAACCCCGATTGGCTGAAACAGAGCTCAAACGACAATGTAAATTAAGAAGCGGAGATTGTCGCCGAAATAAAGTGCGGACATTTTTTTTTAGGGAGAGGAGAAGAAACGAATTGCAGACAGACTGTTGGACTACGCCCACGAGTTCGGAGTCCGAGAATGACCCCTGGAGTGATCGTGTCGACTAACAACCTGTTAGTTCCCTGTGGTGTTGTTTCTCCGTATTGATGGAGAACTGAGTTTCAAGATAAACCTTCGACTTCGACTGTTGTGTCTGCTACTACAGGTGTAAATAACTATTTATCTAACCAAGATTAGAACAAATTGTTCTTTTGTATATATAGGGTTGTAAATTAAAGAATTGTCTATAAATTCTGCTTCGTTATTTGATCAGTCTAGATCAAGACATTACAATATCCAAGTACAAATGCCAAATTATGTAAACTAAAAATTTACGTACGTCTATTTAATTTATGATGAAACTTCAAGACATTAAAAGTTAAACTATTTTTTCCTTTGATAATGTCTAAATAAGGTAAATTTTGATTTAAAATTGTTTTTTATATGAAATGATTGACACATCTTATTAGACACGTATCTAAGTTTAAAAGATCCTTGCAATTTTGCCTCACATTCATCTTCAAACATTTTGCCTAATATTCATCTTTAATTCCTTCACAAAAAAGAGATAATATAAATTATTTGTGAGGATTCGGCAATATTATTAAAGGAATTTTAATTTGAAAAAATGAGATTCAAATCTATGAAGAAGTTTTAAAAAAAACCCTTACAAAACTGAACACATTTTTAATACTTCCTTCTTTTAATTTTAGGTAATTCCCTTTTAATAAAATTACTTAAGACTTAATAAAGACATAACATTATTAGCATTTAATGGGTTGTTCTTATTTTTTTACGAAGAATAAATATTTTAGACTTTTTAATAGGTTTTATTTTGTATATAAACTTGCATTCTAATCTTATTTAGTAATAAGAATTTATATAAAAGTGAAAGGTTTTTGTAACTTTTGCTTTTTATTAACCCCTTAACTGCATTTCTTTCTTTCATAATTTAATTAGATAATACCTTCCATTTCAAGAATACGGTATAGTATTAATTCAATTAAGAATGCACAAAACATTTGTGATAATTACAGATAATGCTTAATTTTATATCTATTTATGTAATCTTTGAACAATATAAATAAAACTAATATGTTTGAGTAGCGATGATGCAATGCTCTTTATGATGCTCGGGCATGATGGTTAAGGGACTGATTGCGGACAAAACAGTGACCAAAGTGGAAGCCCAGATCACATGATACGGACCACTATGATTTTAAATATATTATAATAGAAATTTTCATTTAAATATATATGTTATAGCCATTTCGATTGATTATTAATTATTAATAATAACCGGTGAATGATATAAATCAATAACTTTTATCGATTATTATTAATAATAACTTACTCATCACATTAACCATAAGATTATTAGTATATATTATATACCTGTTAATAACAAAGTGCATAGTTTAAACTTTTAAATAAATTTAAATTCACTAATTAATTCAAAGACTCTTTTATGTTTTTAGATTTATTTACTGTGATTTTTCGATATAGCAGTTAAAATTTTGAAATTTTAATCAGCATGTTCTGAGTGGCCCACTTGATGTAGCGTTTTATATTTCTGGTGTTTATTTGCTCATTAGATCTTTTATTCATCAATATCACAAGCTATTGATATTTAATCATTTTTTTTGTCTTTTGAGCAATTTTTATGCTTCGCTATTTTAATCAATTATATTTTTAACATTGTTGATGCATTACTTGTATAATATTTATAACTGTGTTTATAAATTCGAACCCCTGCCTCCCAAAGAAGAGCAAATATTGTCTAGGTAAGTCAAATCGGCATGGTTAAATAAATATGAAAAAAAAATTATGCAAATTTAAAATATAAAGGTTTTCAGAATGGACAATTGATCATTTATAGATGGTTGAGTGTGTTATATCGCATTTTGAATTTTAATTTTTTTGTTTTTGTTTTTGTTTATAAAGATTTGATGTGTACAGTTTCTTCTGATGATACTCCAATAAATAACACAGATTTTTAAACAACTTTTCTGTATTATTTTGTGTCAGCGTATTAATAGTAACATGCTTCATTGCTATATGATAAAAATACTCTGTGATTGTTTTTTAAATATAATACAATAGAATATAGGGGTGAATTAATGAATAAATAAAAAAATCATTCAGAAAATTAAAATACTTACCTAATTATTTGTGTTGGACTAGTCGGTCAAGTTTAATATAAATGTATTTGCGTTTTAATTTTTAAATAGATATATGGCGTTTCTTTCTTTTGAAAATATTACGAGAATCTACACTCAGATTTTTTGAGATCTATTTTATATTTTTAGAAATATATCTGATTATTTGAATATGTAGCTTTTTAAATACTCTTTATTAAAATGCTCATACAGTGATTATATTGTATGAGCATTTCATACAAATTCAATATAATAAAAATAAACATGAGCGTTATACCTTCTATTATTTGAATATATCACTTTCTAAATACAATGTAATAAAATTCTCATATAATATTATAATTGTGCTTATAAATTCAATATGGTAAAAATAAATATGAGTGTTACAACTTATATTATTTGAATATATCACTTTATAAATAAAATGTGATAAAATACTCATATAATGATTATAATTGTGCTTATAAATTCAATATGGTAAAAATAAATATGAGTGTTACAACTTACATTATTTGAATATATCACTTTCTAAATGCAATGTAATAAAATACTCATAAATTAATTATAATTGTGCTTATAAATTCAATATGGTAAAAATAAATATGAGTGTTA
>JAPMOR010033626.1:34881-44902 GCA_026543865.1 Argiope aurantia
TAATTGTGCTTATAAATTCAATATGGTAAAAATAAATATGAGTGTTACAACTTACATTATTTGAATATATCCCTTTCTAAATACAATGTAATAAAATATTCATATAATGATTATAATCGTGCTTATAAATTCAATACAATGAAAATAAATGTGAGAGTTATACCTTTCACGTACACCGCAACGGTTATGCTAGCGACAAAATAAACAGAACTATGAAAGCGGATTCAAAGAATTGTTCAAAATCATAAACTTGAACATTATTTTTTCATAGACTTGTAATACATCTCACTAATCTATTCATATATTGCTTTATTTGACGTGCTACATAGCCGTACCTCATTACTTAAATGCTATTTAAAAGATACTCATATATTGTTTATAATTGTGCTTATAAATTCAATATAATAAAAATAATTATCAACGCTACATTTTTCTCTTACACCGAACCTGTTATGCAAAATCCCCAAATGAACAGAATTAAGGAAGCGTATTCAAAGAATTGTTCCAAATCACACGCTGGAACATTATTTAAACTTCATAAACATACAATCTCACTAATCCATTGATGCATTGCTCTATCGGCAGTGTCACATAGCTGTACCTGTTTAATTTGGTAATGGATTCTCTACCGATATCTTAATTCATTTTAAAAGAGCCTCCTTTTGAATCAAAAGGAGGAAAGTCAAACCTACTTACTAAATCAAAAAGCAAAGACCATCTCTAATTTTTCAAATGTATTTTTAGAAGCACGGAAATCTTCCCCCAAATCTATTTAGAAGTCGCCATTTTCTAACATATCCATCGAACCCATCAACTTAAATCTTTTTCCTTTGTTTAAAAAAAACAAACATAAAAACGAAGATAGACAAAAACAAAACAAAAATCCATTACATTGGATGGAAAACGTACAGAAAAATGTTATTAATCTGCTATACCGAATGGAAATAGAAGAAAAAAAGTAGCACGAGGACAAGGAGGAAAAAAAAAAAACAGGTTGAAACAAAGTCGTATCTAAAGAGATTTTTTGGAAAAGGAGCAGTACAAAAATAACGAAATAGCCTGAGGCTGGCTGAAACGTAGCAAGAGAGGCTGACACGAAGTAAACAAAACATCGTCTCATCTGAGAAAATAAAAAGAAAGGTTGGATTGAAGAAGACACAGAATACCTCTCCCCAACTGTTGTCCTCTTACTCTCGTATGCATGGAAGTATGCATTAGTGAAAAGCAGACGACTACAAAGGGAGAAACGTATGCAGCAACCCTGTCCCGGATGGAATTCCATTTGATATGTGAATTGTGGGACACCCTGAGGGTTTAATCGCTTGATGGGGATGAATAGGGGACTAAAATTGATTACTCCCTTCAGAATAATCTCATATCACAATATCTACTGACTTTTGATATGAAAGTCTTTCATGCGGTGATTTTGAAAATCATTTTGTAAAATGCATCTGACATGCATTATTAATATGTATGAAGCGTGCTGAAGATAAGGGGATTTTTTTTTCATCTATTTTGAGAGTTTGGAATAATTTATGAAATTTATATAACAAAGTGACTGTTTGTAAAGTTAGGCATCGTTATTTCAGTGATGATTCAAGGACTGTAGTAAATTTTAATTCAGCTTACTTTTTTTAAAATATATATTTTGAAGCTACTTCAAGATTTTTTTTTTTTTAGTTTTTGTGAAGGGAAATAGTAATTTGAATAAAGGCTGCATAGGAATAAATTATTTTAGGAAAAATATTAGATTTCTATTTGGGAAAAATCCTTATTATTATTGAAAATTGTAACTATTTATACAAACTTGTATCCTGTTAACAATATTTTAGATTTAATTGACATAGACTGTCAAACGAAAGTTGTTTAGACATACTGGCAGAGCTTTTAGCAATTTTTTAAACAAATCTTAATGTTTTTCCGCAGTTTCGATTTAAATATATAGTAACATTGAAAGTAAGCAATGAGGACCCGTAATTCTATGAACTAACAAACTTAACGAACTGTCAAATAAAATTTAAGCAATGAAAATGGATCAAATCACATCAATAAGAAATTAAAAATTAAAAAAAAAAGGCTGAACAAGTATTGATAATAAATCTAATTCGTCTGTGAGAGAAGAATATAATAAATCCCAATAAATTAAAGAAAAAAAAGTATATCTTGATCTCCTTTGTTTCAATCCAGCATAAAACAAATTTAAATAACACATGGAGTTTGCGTTCTAGTTTTTATTCATGTTTAGTTTTATTCTCACATAGATAAATCAGTAATTTTAGACATAAGAATAACTATCTGCGTTGCTTTAAACCTGAACAGACGTTGGAAATTATGCATCTGATAATGACACAGAAAAAAGGTAAGGAATATTTTAAAACTCTGCTGAACATTTCAGATGGTGGTGGACGATTATCTATACATTGAGAGTGTTGCATCCAGTTTCCTCGTTCAGTTGCAGTAATATTCTTACAGTTCAGACAGTATCTACACTAATTAAGTATAATTATTTTCGTAAATGCTTAAGGATTTTAGAAATGTAAATAGAGAAAAATAAATGTACAAAACGTTGTTATTTCTGTATTCAGTTTTTCAGGTTCTTATGATAATTAGAAAACTTTCAATGTTTTATTAAAATGTGTATGGAAATTTTGAGATTTCCGATTGTTTTTTTAGTATGATATAAAATTTTTTGTGATATATATATATATATATATATATATATATTGCAAAAAATTAAATTAATAAAATAATTTTAAAGGATGATAGATAGATGCCAATGAATGACCTTTGACTTTGATGATGAATTTAAAGTCTTTGTTGACAAAAATAAAGGTTCCAGAAAATTCAAAAACTAAGACGATAGATCTATTAGGAGACGAGATCCTAAAACCTTCTAGAAAATTCTATGCCCTATTGGGAAATTATAAGAAGCGAAGCCGTCATATGATGAGTTAGTATTTTTAGTGTTAATAGCGAAGAGCGCTCTCTTACTTTTCTGAGTACTATTATTCTGTTGCGGATCTTTTTTAATGTTTTGCTGTTTGATTGTATGTTATTGATTTCTGCAAGTGCTATCTTTCTGCATTCTTTGGTTGCGTTTCGCTAACAAAGATATTTGCTCAATTCTGGTGGAATAAAGCATTCTAGTTGAAATTCCAGTATAGTGCAACTACTGGACGAATTTCCATAACAAATATAATGTCAAAATTATTACAAAAATTTGAATAAATAAATTTAATGTCAACATAAGAATAATAAAAAAATAATTTTTAATAATCTTTAACCTTAGTAGATTTATGTGCATCAATGAGCACATAACTAAGAATGTCGTAATGAAAAGGGCCATCTCCTTTTTTTATATTAATTAAATCTCATAGAAACTTATCTTGGTTTTCGTCACTATAGATTGTCACTTGAGTAATCACATAGATTTCACAACTCTGGGCTCAAAGATAATTGATAAGATGATTAGTCCTACATTTTTAAGACCTCTTTCCCACATACCCAAGACTATGGCCCACAGCTATTACCTTACAGAGGAATACAGACTGACAGCGATCAATTATATTTAATGGATGAGTTGCTGTTGATTTCGATGTCACCAACTTGAAGATCTCGGTGGCAGATAAATTCTTGGGATCAGCCAATATGCATGAGACTTAAATAAGGATTTGAGATAACTGTGTATGCGTTTCAGAAGCCAAGTTCTTCAGTTAATGCAGTTTTTTTTATTGTTATTATTATTTTTAGAAAAGTCATGAAAGGATCCAGTTAGAGAACCGGAACACAAATCGCTGTGATAAGTGAACCAGCTGGACAATGCTTTTATGACAGAACATGATTTATGTATGAAGATATAGATTTGTTTTCAAGGTGTCTTTTTATGATATGATGTTCTGTGGTTTAAAAAATAATGTCAGAACTATGTGTGATTTATTAAACTTTTCTATTGACATTTATTGCATTAATTCATGAATTTTTCCTCTTTAAATCCTGTATGTGCTAGATAAATCTATCTTGTTAATATTTTTTTTCCACTCGAGACTCTGTAATGGGCTAGAAAAATATTCCAGAAACACTTATGAGCAAATGTTTTTTTCTCATGTCTTTTATCCATGCCAGATATATTTTAGTCATAAAATTTTTTTCTCCATCTCACTTACGAGTAATTTTTTTCTACGGTGTATAGTGCTCGGCGTAGTGTATAGTGTTCGTTTCAGTATCCTGAGACTATCACTTTTCGAAGATTCTTTTTCGATAAGGGGTGAGTTGTGGAAAAATGAGACAAATTCCCAAATCCTTCATCACTGTTGACACTGATTTTCGCCTCATTATGAACTTTTGAGTTCAATTATTTTTTCACATGTATGTGAGTGGCGCCTCGTTTTTGATTGCACTATTTTATTGTAATTCAAAATTGCGTTTTGATCGCTTATATAGCTAGTTCAAGCGGCAAAAATTGTCAGACTGTCACAAAAAATATTATATATAATATCATTAAATATGACTGAGGTCATCTACCGTTGTTAATATCAAAGATTTCATAGCAAATTTAAAAAAAAGTGTTTTAACGAAAAAAAAATATTATTGTTTTGTAAAAAGTTAAATTATCAAATTTTGAGAACATAATTATTCCATTTATCCATCATAATTTAACGTTTAGACCCCTAACAGTGAATAAAAATTACTTTAAAATATTTTATTGAGAATTAGAATTTTTTTTACTACAATATTACGAGTTACGCCGTATAATCCGACTTAACCTTACTTTTAAATGTAGACAACTCCTCTTACTATCTTTAACCCTCTATTTCAATGAAACAAACACATCCTGATGCCTTCGCAACAGTGTAGAGAGTTTACAATTCGAGAATAAGCAATATTAGGATATATAGGACTTCAGAATCATTTCACTTTTGCTCCCTCAATGAATACCAAAATTATTTTTTTCCCTATTTAGGTATTGAATGGTATTTTCGAATCCAAATGTACATATTGAGCAGTATCAACCAAGGACTACATGAACTTTTCCACTCGAGACCATACATAGGCTACAAAAAATTCTGTAAAATTCTGTTATCTACGAGTCATTTTTACGATCTTATATCATTATAAAGTCAATATTAAATGATTCTTTAGTAAGGATTATAAAAAAGCAACAGAAAAAATTACTTGAGAGCTTTTATTAATATAATTGTGATGAAATGTTTCAAAACTCAATAGAGTTTATTTCACACGTTTAAAAATTAGTCTGGTAAATTTTCTTTCAATTGTTTATTTGATTCCAAACTATGGTTACACGAACATATTTGGAGTTTAGATGTATATTTTGGGAAGTCCTGCCTAATTGCGATGCTTGATTAATAATATATTTCCTTCATTCTTTAACAAGTCAGATTTTAGAAACTTTATTGATAAATCATAATCAATCTAATATGAAAAATATTGGTGAATTGCATTTGATATCAATATCGATTGAGATAAAAATATAGGCTAAAACTGATAATATGAGCAAAATATAAAGTGAGGGGAATTATACTATTAGAAACATTCTTTACATTGAAAGTGAAGGCCCAAATATTAAGTTGAAGGACGGATGCAGGATTTTAGATCTGAAAGGAAACAATGAGTTGTTTTCTTAGAATTTTGTTAAAATTTTTTTTTTCAAAAAGAATTAAAATTCTTGCTAAGAAGTGTCGATTAACAGATGTAAATGTTTAAACTATCGATGACACTTAACGTGCATTTATCGATAATTTCAAGTAATACCAGTTCAGGTGTCGTCTTCGTCATCTGACCGCAGTTGTAAGCTACTAGGTCTTTTCCAAAATAGCCATAGTGTTGCTTTAAAACTGGATGTTAATATAACTGAACTCTATCGATAGATTTCATTTTCCCATTTGTTTGGTGAAATTGCATAATTGCTAGAAATATCAATTACAAAATTGTTTGCGAATCACTCTGTTAATGCCGTCAAGCATGTATCAGATTATTATTGAACGCACTTATCAGATTATTATTGAACACACTTTTGAGCTATTGTAAAAACTATTGTAAGGAAGCATAAGTTAGCATAAGTAAGTGAAGAATTTATTTTCTTTTTCATTTATATCATATCTTAATGTCTCAATGTAACATTTGCGCACATAAATTCTTATCTAAAAAATTTTGACCCATGCATTTGGATTCACTCTGATATTTCCAAATAGGTGACAAATTTAGGGGGAATTTGATATACATTTGACCAATGTGAGAGTTGTAAATTCAATCTTTAAGCTTCCATTGTGTAGCACCCATCTTTGCAGAAAGTATAGACGAATCAATTTGCTCAAAATTAAATGAACTTTCAATGTAAAGATGGTACAGAAGCACTCAAATTCTATTTCTGAATTCTCATTTATTGTATTTAAATTCTATTTTATATTTTCTGCATATTGTTGGAAATTGTAAAAGCCGATGGGTTTGAAAATCTCTGTAGTATTTGCTTGATTTGTTTGAGAGAGAGCAGGTTTTCGTTCGATTACTTATGAATTTCCAAAATATCCGCTGTGGGTTTTTCGGGTTTCTTAATCTTATTGCAAGACTGAGCGATTGAATATGCTTTTATTTCAAAGATCGAATGAAAAAAAGTAGGTGGAAAAAATAATTTGCAAAGCTTCTACAATTTGTTTTTATGAATTCTATTCCAAAAATGAGATATGAAACATAAATTTTCGTAAACATAAAATAAATTTACTTTTTATATTTGCTGTAATAAGAAAATTCCAGTTAGAAACCCAATTCAACCATGAATAGATATGTATGCAATCTTGATTACATTCAACCTAGTGTCTTGGGCCAAATATCCTTTTGATATCACGTGTAATGCTGAAGAAGGATTTACTGAAGGTGTCACCCTCCTCATTCGACCATAGTTCAAATTTATGTCATAGCTCTCGAAATATAGCTTGATTGACCAATTTTGTCAAAATAATATATAGAATAGTAATGTTCATTGCTTACAGTTTTAGAATTCGGAATTTTCTAGGAATTTTTATTAGTCTTTCGATAATATTTAACTTACATTTCTCAATTCTCTTCATAGAGATAAAAATCAAATGCCATTTTTCTTTAACAACGTTTACTTCTTCGAATGTTGCGATTAACACAGGTAAGTGGATATCGCATCTTACTTTTATGATATTACGGATGTTGCCTTACATTGTTGCAAAATTAAACATAAAGATAAAATTTAATTTAAATACTAAATAATTTCCTAAATTTTATCCCTTAGTCCATGCTAATTTCATTTAAAAATTTTCTCTTATTTTCTGATCCAATTCCCACTTTTTTATTTAATTATTTCTAACACGCGCTTAACAAAATTGTTGACTCCGTCTTTCTCACTCCAAGAAAGAAGGGATAGTAATTCCTAACACCTGCACATCCTTTTTAAAAAGATATTTAATATTCTTCTGTTTAAATCGACGAGTGGTAAAAATATCCCTATCAAAATCACACAGTAAAATCACTAAGGGGAAATTTGTCTGTCATTTTGCTCCTGTATTGAGATGTAAACAAAAGTCATTTTATCATCGCTTCTCACTTGCACAAATTGTAACTCCCGTAGTGAAATAAATTGAAGTTAAAATTTCAAAAGTTTCTTATATTCTGCATTTGCAAAATTATATTTACATAAATAATTATTTGTTTGTTTTTAAAAATATAAAGTCTACTTTGTTAACATTGAACTTAAATAGATAATTAAAATAATTGGTTGTCAGCGATATTGCTTAACTATAATTTGATAATCAATAAATACTTTTCTGTGTTAAAAATTGATATATATGTATATAATTTTGCTAAGCAGAATGCAGGCTCGAAGACGTTGAAGAGACATGTTATATTTTTAAATTAATTTTAATATCCCTTCCGGGAAAGTAATTTATTTACAAGCAGGAGTGGACAAGGCCTGTCCGCCACTGCGTGACACAAAAGTAGAAGTAAAGAACAGCGCGAAACAAATGATCCCTCTTCTTATATAACTTAGAATTTCCGACCACTTGCCGATGGAATACATGTTTTGACCTTTGACAAGGGCAACGGAAGTATCACTTTCATTTAATATGTAATGGCGCATTATTTTTACAAAGGAGTTAATTAAACCGAAAGTGGAATTGGTTCACGAAATAAGAGAATATTTTAGAATGAAGATACGATGAGCTAAATTAAGATAAGATCTTGGAAATTAATTAAATTGAAACTTATATATATATATATATATATATATATATATATAAAATTTATTTAAATCTTAATTTATTTTTCTTATTTTCTGATCCAGTTACACCTTTTTTATTCAATTAATTCTACACGCGCTCTGTAAAACTTCTCATTTCAGCATTTTCTCACACCCCAAGTACAAGGATAAAAATCTCTAATGTTTACTATATTCTTTCAAAGATACCTACAATTCTCTTGCTTAAATCGAAACGTGTTAAAGAAGTCTCATTCAAAATCGCCTTATAGAATCTCTGAGGGAAACAATTCTGATGAAAATAAATGTTTTAAAATTTGAAAAGTTTATTTTATTTGTTAAAATTATGTTCATACACATACGCATACACACACACACGCACATACACACACATTTTTTGTGCGGAGTCGAAGCCGAGGAGAGAGAAGACACTTGAAATTTTAAAATCTCGCTGTATTTCATCCCGGGAGGCATAATTTATGTACAAGTAGCGTGGACGAACTAACGTCTGTTCACAAGCGATACAAGAGCTGAAGAGCGTAAAAATGATAGAAATTTTTATCCCCAATGATTATATACTATGAGATTCTGATAGGGATTTCTTTACACGTGTTTTTTTAGGTATGGGAAATATAGGTATCTTTTAAAAGAATTTACTTAGCTTGACAGATTTTTTATCCCTTCACTCAGAGAGTGAGAACCGTTTATTTAAGCCATTTTACATAGCCTCTGTAGCATTAATTAAATAAAAAGAAAGATGGAATTCGATGAGAAAATAAGATAATATTTTAGAATGAAGTTAATATGGCCTAGCTTAAGATAAAAATTAGGAATTTAATTTAGAGATATCATTATATATATATAAAAGTAAAAAAACCAAGTTAATAGAAAATAATCAAAATTAAACCTAATAAAAAAAGAAACCAGCCTGAAGATTTTTTCAAGGGTCACCCTCAGGCAGAGATTCAAAAAAAAGGGATTTTTTTTTTATGTGAAGGAATGCAGACAAAACAGTCTAATAACGATTCCTCATAACCCAAAAATATCCTGAAATTATTCCTAAGAGATATACTATTTTAATAGAAAGGAAAATACAAAACAAGAAATTAGAAGAATACATTCACTAATAAGCAAAAATACAAAACAAGAAATTAGAAGAATACATCCACTAATAAGTAAAAATACAACAACAAAAATTACACAAAATAACCATATAATAACACTCAAACTAGTAATGAAAAAGAGGGGAATGAACATACTAGCAGCAAGCAAGGAAATTTTAAGCTAACGGTTGTGTTGCCGTTCTTAACACCTCCAAGCTAACGCATTCAAGGTAAAAAAACAATTTGAAGGTCTCAGCTACATCTATTGAGTTATCTAATATGCAAGGAAACGTCTATTTTTATTTTAGGTAAAGGATTAATCCCAAATCATACCTTGTTTAATCAAAAAGTTGATATTGCTGTAGTTCTGGGAAATTCATTATTAGTTAAATTTTTAAGGAGGTTATTTGATGCTACAATATAGGAATTTTGTTATTACAAATCCTTTTAATCCTGCTAAATTGTGAGAAAATTAGATTTTTGAAAATTTTAGAGTTTAGATTGGAATGAAAATTGCAGAATTTTTGTTATTTTAAGTTGAAGAAAAGTTTGAATAAGAATTAATTTTTAGTTGCGATTCCAAAACTAATTTTCAGTTGCGATTCTGAAACTTTAGTTATATATATATTAACTAAAGTAACTAAAGTTTTATATATATATATATATATATATATATATATAT
>JAPMOR010033638.1:0-21495 GCA_026543865.1 Argiope aurantia
GTCTGTATCAAACGTCGATCCTGTCTATCAATCTGTTGACCATCTACCGTCAGCAAATTTCATAGATGAAAACGCGATAACTGTAACTCGAGAAATAAATGAAAGAGCTATGTAAATGACATTTGGTATGTGATCTTGTTGCTTAAATTGTATTTCTGTGCAAATTTTAGATTAATCAGTAAGAAAGAAAGGTTTAACGTATTGTAAAGTACTGAAGGACTAGACACTTTGGTGAGATGGCGACAGAAACTAAATTTAGTTGGTGCCGAGTGGCAACGTGGAGAAAGAAGCATGGAGCGGAATGAGGAGGTGTGCGTGAAAAAGGAACACCGGAAGGAATAGTTTATTAAAATTTAAAATGCTTCATGTTTAAAAGTTAGTCTTTGTAAAGTTGTGTATTGTATTGATCGTCCCTATGCGTCAAAAAAGAAATAAACCAATTCGGTTTAAAAATCGGCCTGTTTTTTTTGGAATAATCCAACGCTACGATATTACAGCCTTTTGGTTTAAGCTACGGGATGCGAAAAACAGAAGTGCCCGAGGCCACTAACAAAAAGATGATATAGGGGTAAGTACCTTTTCTATCTGAAGTGCCTGATTTAATTTCGAGCTCAGTTTTTGTATTAACACGTGTGTAATTTTTTAGAAATTCATACATTCACTATTTGTATTAGTAGCTGAAGTACGATTTTCAAAGGCACTCTCTTATCCCTACTATTTCGCTGATGTGTTTAAATAAAAAAAAGTCATAAAAATTTGTCAATGTTGAAAATAATATTTTTAAGTTGTATTTAAATATTATTACAACAAAGTCGAATCGTTAATAATACAACTGTTTAAGTTTTATTTAGTGTATTCTAAGTTAGAACTTGTTCCAGAAACGAAACAAAAAGTTTTTTAGTCGTATTAAGTGTTTGTATTGTCGAGGTAATAATTTTTCTCAAGCAGAGAGTGAATGAAAAATATAATTATATATTTAAGTGGAAATATATTTGATTTTGCTGATCAGAAGAAATATTCATAATTCTTTTTTGTTGAAAGAAAAACAAATCGTCTGTTACGAAAGCTGACTCATTTTGTTCCGAAGTTTCTCAAGGTTAAATGTATAAATTATTTAGCAGATCGGATCGCATAATAATTTGCTTTTATGAGTTGCTTAATAAAATTTATGTTTCGTCAATTGAGAATACTACTGGAATTATTTTATGCTGATTTTTGTTTTGGAATATTTTGTTTTCGAATAGAAGTTATTCTGAAGAAATATATATATATATAGTATATGTAATGGTTTTGTTTCCATGATATTCTTATAATTGAAAAGTGATATATTACATTGAAACATTTAGGAAACATTTAGAATAATTTTCTTTTGTTTTATACAAAAATAAGCAATAATTATTATTTGTTTCGAGTTAGGGGTGAAATTGAGAATTTGTTTGTTTTTTTATTTCTGAACACACACATATTGCTTGCACTTATTTTGAAGATTTATGTATACATTAAATTGAAAGTAAATGAAATTTATTTCTTTCGTAAATTTTTGAAGAGAAATTTATTGAGATAAACTTTAAGTGTATTTTATTGAATTTAGATTGAAAATCGTTTTGTTTTTATGCTTTGATTATTCTGGTGATGTAGTTAAGTAAATATTTTAATTACTTGAAACTTTTGGAATACGAAATTAGAATTAGAAAGATAGAATACGAAGAAATACTTTATAGAATACGAAGGTGCTATATATATGTATGCATTAGTTATAACTTAAGTATACGTTTTTTGCCTGTTGGTAGTTTAAAATCGATAACTACTTTTAGTTAAATCTATTACAGAAAAATAAGCTCCTTTTTCCTAGTCTTATTTTTATTTTCTTTTTGAAAAGCATTCTTATCTTGTCTCTCTCGAAATCATGGCGTATTTGGCAAAAGCTAAGAAGTTAGATTTAATAGAGGTTTGCGAGGAATTAGGATTGGAAGTTGCTTCTTCTAGTAAAGTTCCGGACATGAAAAAATTAATTTTGTCTAGCGAAACATACAATGAAAAAGAGGTGAAAATAATCTCCTCATTCCGCTCTTTGCTTCTTTCTCCACGTTGCCACTCGGCACCAACTAAATTAAGTTTCTGTCTCCATCTCACCAAAGTGTCTAGTCCTACGAGTTTTTCACGATACTACGAAGCATAAAACATTCAGGTGTGTGACTCTAAACATCAATCACAATATATGATAGTCAGATAGAAGGGAGGGAAGAGACTCACTCTTATGAACTTACCGTGATCTAAGTTTTCTCTCTTTCTAATCACGCGTAATATTCATATTATTTCTACGATCGGATTAAGTCCTCTAGGTGACCTTGGGCAACATAGGATTTCAAGGCCCTACTTTCTTTTCTTCTTGATGGGTCTGGTAAATGTTGAATATATTGGGTTTATATGCTCTACTATTAGTGTGGCGTGGAAGAGGAGGTGGTGACTCAGGTGTTGGTCTCGTCGCCTGACCACGACTCAAAATTCCGAGGCACTCTTCAAAATAGTCTGAGGCGGCAGGTGAATGCGCTAGGATAGAACCTGGGACCTTTCGATTAGCAGTCCAGTAACTAAACCAGGATACAAAAGCGTACGCTCGTGTAGCGTAGTTGTTAACTGGCTTATATGCTATTCACCACAAGTCTTTTAGTTGCGTCAGAATATCATGAAAATATAATAAAACTAAACAAATTAAAAATTTCCCTTTTTAATGGATTTTTTAAATTATTAAATGAATTTGCTCCACATGATAATCAAACTCATGTTGCCGCATGATATTTGCAATCTGCAATTGCTTTTTCCCAGGTTTCATTTTGGCTTATTTTTTCAAAGCAGTTATTGGCTCACATCTAAACAGTAAACAAAATGAATTGTTTTCTACATATTTTTTTTTAAATGTCAATAAAAAGAAATTGCAAGTTTTCAAATTGAAATAAAGCCACTATGCCAGCCGTTACCCATAAAATTATTTATCTTAATGAATTGCAAATATTTATATGAATTAGATCTTTATACATAAAATCAAATGTTTTAATAAACAAGGTGTCCTTTTAAATAAGTTTGCTGACATAATTCACCCCCAGCATCAAGGTTATCTATCTAATTCGATGACAGCCATTAAAGTCATATGACACTGGAAACGAATTGGCGTTATATTTCATATATTGCCGCTTTTTCATCTGGCATTGAATAGAATTTGTTCCTTATAAACGTATGAGATAATAATGGTTCTAAAATTCTCGGAAAATTATCGTAACATTTTATAAAATGTTGGATTTCAAACTTAGCCAATAATAAAGCAGCAAAAAGTCTGACAATTTTGGCGCATGAAAATTAGAAATTTATTTCATTGAAATTTTCAACACTAATTTCGAAATTATGACAATCAATTTCTAACTTTAGCATATGAAAAGTGTCGCGTTGGCCTGGTGGTAAGGTCTCAGCTTTGGTGGAGGAGGGTCTTAAACTCGTGACCCGATTCCATGAGAGAAACGCCTGTTAGCAGGTCCTGTGCATGCCAAGCCTATCGGGACGGCGTGGTATAGAAGCTTGAAGAGGAGGATTCCAGCCTAGGCGTCGCCCTTGTTTTCTGACTAATGTTGAAAATTACACGATCCATCCCAAAATAGCCCTAATATTGCTTCGTAACAGAATGTTAATATAAAAAAAAACCAATTTGCGTACGAAAATATGAAATATATGAATTCAAGTATCTATCTCTAGATATTTACAAAAAAAAAATTCAGATTTTTTATATCGTTTGGTTCCCTACCTTTGTTGGCAAGTGGTATTATCAGAAATTTATGTTAATCTTTTTCACTTTTATTAATTTAAAATTTCTATAACATCAGATTTTCTTTGTTGTTGTTTCACCTGAAATTTGGCGTTTTTTAAATTATAAAATCTTTATTACATGAAGACAATACTGTAATAATACGATGTATCTTTGCATTTTCACTATCAGGAAAATGTTACAAATAAATGTTCTGTTTGTTCAGGTACAATGTAAAGAACTGTTTGTGGGAAGTTTGGAATCATTATTCAGAAGATTTTATTTAAATGAGGTTTTTTGTTATAATGTTTCTCGCTAAAAGATAGTTTTCCCTGTACTGTCAAAATAAAAAGTACTTAGTTTCCAGTTTTGATACACATGACGATAATGAAAAAGAAAGAAAAGATTTGTCATTTTATTTTTTTAAAATATTAGAAATAAGAAACAGAAATTTAATAAGTAATGAAGTCAAATAAAATATTTCGCTTACATTTTCCGGTTTTTAATTAGACTTTTTTTTATATAAATTGACCATTTTCGAAGAGCTATTTATGTATTTTGCAGTATCGTCGTATTTATGACAAAAAGTCATATGTCAAAATTGCTAAAACATTTTATTGATGTAAAATACTTGTGTGAGTTAACTATATTTATTCTCAAATTGCTGCATGTGATATGAGATTATTGTATCTTATCATGATATACCGTATGTCGCCGGTGATTTCACTGGGGACATTAAATGTTCAAGTTAGCGATGTTTTTGCGTATAGCATTTTGTTATAAGGGTGACGCTATCCACGGGATAGCCTGGTTGGTAGAACGTTGGTTTCGCGTCCCTTGGGTTGCGAGTTCGAACCCCGCCAGCCGAAGATTTCCCGCTTGCTTGGTGACTGACGTGGGTATAAATCTGTCGTGGTCCTCCATGTGGAGAGTAATACCACTGGGGGTACTGAATCAGGGGTGATCGTTCTCTGATTCAGGTCTAAATTACGATCTGTGGTTGAATGAATTAAATGCGTGAATGAAGTCCGTCCCGTAAAAAGGGTTGTGACGTGTGTGCAGCTAAGACGTTCTCTTGGTCCTAGATGGCACTACTATAAAAACAAGAGGTGTTCTCCCTTAGGCTTAAATCGGCTGTCTTCGAACAGCGGGCTTGTTCGTGGCAAGTGCCGTAAGTAACAACAACATTAAACTAATAATACTTTAATATCGTTTTGGAATAGTCGTTCTTAAATTTTTAAGAAGCAGAAAGAATTGTAATCTTAAAATCAAATTCTAAATGAAAATTTTGATGAATTCCTAAGTTTCAGGCCTCCCAAAATTCGAAAGATTTATTTTTTGAATTATATGTATATATACACATGATAACTCATAAGCGTCTTGAGCTAAGCAGATGAAATATGGTTTGTAGTCTCAGCAACAAAATATTCATATTGTTCTCAAATTTTAGCTCTGAAACTGCTTAAAAACACAATATATGTATACATTCACAATCAAAAGCACAATGTATATGAACACAATAATTCACAAACTCTTTTAGCTAGATGAATGAAATTTGGTATGCAGTCGCAACACCACCATTTGTAAATTCCTCTCAAATTTTGAAAAAATTAAATTTGGTATATAGTTCTAACACTTAAGTGTAGATGTATACCTAATTTTAAGTCAAATCTGTCAAACGGTTGATAGACTCTTGATCTGTTTGTTCGAGTATATGTAAAAGGCATAACTTAAAAACGTAACGACTAAGTAAATGAAATTTTGTATATATTCTTATTATCAAAATACTAGATCCGTATGAAAGTTTAGTTCAATCCATTGTAAAAGAAGCCACGGAATTTTTGGTCTTCTTTACTGCTATATAAATCATTAAATATACAAGTCTGACTCTGTCGTTATACACGAGTAACATCGGTTGGAATACACATATCTGTTAATAAATTAATGCTTGATAATTTAAAAGTTAATTAATTAATCAATTCATTAATCACATTTCTGATTGGAAGAAGGAAACTTTCAATTAAGAATTTTAATATACAAACACAGTTTTTAAATTAATTAAATTTAACAAAAATTTTTATAATAAGAAATATTTGAATATATAATATATAAAATAATATATATAAGAATAATTTTTAATGAGAAAATTAAATATCTAAAATTGTTTTTCATATATTTATAGAAATTTCAGCATTCAATTTCAGAAAATACGGATAATGAATGTATAAAATTTTATACTGTAGGATTTAAGATTCAAAAATTAAATAATTTCTTCTTTATTTTTGTAAATTAAAATAAAATAATCATAGCCTGAAGCAAATTTTTTTAAATTAAATTATCTTTTTTTGATGAATTATTTTAATTAAATATCTATGCTGAAAATTAACTTTTTGTCATTTCCCGATATATTACCTATTCATTCATGCAAATGTAGAATTTATATATTTCTGTAAACGTGACAGAGATTTAAAAATAAATTAATCTGAGTAAATTGATTAATTAATTGATTTAATTTTGTTTCTCGTTGGCTTTTTTTCTCTTTCTGAATTAGTTATTTTAATTTTGCATCACCAGCAAAGAAGGGATAGTGTTAAAAGTAAAAATCATTACTGTTTAATGTTTATAATTACTATTTTTTATTAATTTGTTTTAAATTTTCTATCTTTAATTATTCAATATTTATTAGAATTATTCAGTTTTAACTCCTGCATTGCTTCTTATAATCGGGTTCCAATTTCGATACTCGATTTTAATGAAGATTCGTCATGTATATGGACCTGGTGGAGGTTAAATTTGACAGAGGGGATCAGAAGTTCTGCTGGTGTTGTGTGGAAGTTTTGAAAGGGGGGGCAGTTCAAATTCGTTGAAAATTCCTAGTTTCGTCACAAAATAGCCATTGTATTGCTTCAAAATAAGCCATTAATGCAACTGAACTAAACTTATTTCTATGAAAAATTATCTGAAGTAATCTTCAAATTTTCTGAAAGATAAGATTGATTAAAAAACAAAATAAAGTCAAAGAATCGCCTATTTAATTATAAGTAAAAATCTATCTCATGAATAATTTAATAAAAAATGAAATAATATAAAAAAGTTATGTATTAATTAGAATTCTAATTCAGGTTCCATTCTGATTGAAAATTCCTAGTTTTCTCACAAAATAGCCATTATATTGTTTCAAAATAAGTCGTTAATGTAACTGAAAGAAACTTATTTCTATGCAAAAAATTTCTGAAGGAATCTTCAAATTTTCTGAAAGATAAGATTGATTAAAAAGATAAAATAAAGTCAAAGAATCTCCAATTTAATTATAATTAAAAATCTAACTCATGAATAATTTTATAAAAAATTGAATAATATAAAAAAGTTATGTATTAATTATAATTCTAATTCAGGTTCAATTTTGATTGAAAATTCCTAGTTTTCTCTCAAGATAGCCATTATATTGTTTCAAAATAAGTCCTCAATGTAACTGAACTAAATTTAACTCTTTAAAAAACAATCGTAAGAATCTTCAAATTTTCTAGAAGATTGGTCACAAAGATAAACTATAACTCGTTGAATCGTCAACTTAATTATAATTAACAATCCGACTTTTAAAATCACAAATAAATTTATAAAAATTATAAATAATATAAATATTACAGATTAATTAGAATTCTGATTTCACAATAAATTCAATAAACGTAAGTTTCTGGAATCTGTGAGGATATGCAAAATTCCAATAAATAAATAAATAAAACGTACGTTTCTAGAAAAAGCGTATCAGGTATTTCCAAGTGACGATTCTAGAAATATCACGAAATGGTCGATTGCGTCGCAATGCTTTCTCATTAAAAAGATATATTAAATTTTTTAAAAAAAAGATAGGATTTGTTTTGAAAAATGCTATTAAACTCTTAACTGTTTTGCCCGAGTGTCATACGTGCATCGATTTATCGAATTTTGAAAGCTGTAAGCAAAAAAATAAACCATTCATAACGATTATAATTCAATATTAAAATTACTTCGAATACATAGATAAGTCAAGTATTCAATGGATTTCCATTTGAATTAAAATAAGAAAATATTCCCAAAATAAAAGGTGTCATCTTATTAGATACTAAAGAAAATGAAACATTTAAGGGGTTAATTCCTTTTAGATAGCTATATATATATAATAAATATATCATTTAATCATCATTTATAATTATTTTCTAATGTGAAAGTATACGAAATATTAGTCAAAAACTGTATTTTAAGATTTGGATGAATATTTTGTTTTTAACCTCTTTCAGTTAATAAAAAAGATTTTTTGAAATCATTTTTATCTAATTCAAAACTTGATAGAGCTGGTTGAATGAAAATTGTTAAATGGATTTTATGAAGAATTTGAGACATCTTTCAAATTTTGTACGAAATACGTGAACAAGAAGCCTACATGTCTTTCTAAGGTATGAAAAAAAAATCGAGCTAGATGGATGAAATTTAGTGCATGATTTCATCTTTGGATTTGCAGATAATGATGATTTTTGAACAAAAAATCGGCAAAAATTTGAACAAAAAACCGGCACAGTGGGGAATTGAAAGCTTTTTGCGGCTTATTGAAAGACCTTCCTTTATATTTTCTCGCATACGTAATAAAGATAAAATATAGTAATCATCAAAAATCTCGAACGCGAGTTATTTTCGAATCTCCACATTTTACATCTCTCCAAGTTCGAAAAAGATATTTTTGGAAAATCTCCGTCCGTCTGTCTGCGACAAAGAAAACTTTTAAAGCGGTTTGAACTAGACCATAGAAATTCGATATACTATTTTTACACCAAATTTGCAGATTTCTATCAAATTTTGAGTTAAATCTGTTCAGAGGAAATCCGTCTGTCCGACTGTTCGAATATATGTTAACACGGTAATTACAAAACAATGAGAGCTAACTAGATAAAATTCTGTACACAGATTTAACATCTATAGTGTAGATATCTATTGAATGTTGAGCCAAATCCAACTCGGGTTGACTGTCTGTCGGTCTGTACTTTCAGGAATATGTAAATGCAGCAGTTCAAAAACGCAATGACTTTAATATGTCACATTTTTATGGGATTTTGTGATTGCAAGAGCAGTTTTGTGTCAAATATTTTATTTCACACGAATTCGATTTTTGGATACTATTAATGCATATAATGGATTAATCACTAAATAACTCGCTAAGGATGACGCGATAGATTAAGCAAAAATGCCAAATTTAAACCAAAAATTTTTTTTATAATTGTACGCCAGTGCTATCAGGGCGTTCTCTGGCATGGTAAGTTTATTAGAGAGTATGCGAGAAAGGTTTCGGGAAACGACACCCACTGGTGTTTTATTTTCTCGTATGCAAAGTATAGAAAAAGTATAGTAATCGACAAAAAAATTTCAATCCGAGATTTTGACGCTCCTCCACAATTAAGACCCTTTCGAATTACACAAAAACACATTTTTGATTCTATATCTGTCAGTCTGTCCATCTATTTATCCATCTGTGACAAAGATAAAAACATTTTAAGCTAGACTGGTAGAATTTGGAACACGAATTTTACAGTAAATTTGTAGATGTCTCTCAAATTTTGTGCGAAATCCATTCAGAGGTTGTTTGGATCTCGGAATATAAATTAACACAAATTAATTCGATAAATTTTTCAGGTCGAATTTTGTATATTTTGTGTACGAGAAAGTAAAAATAGAAGCATACACAATTTTTCCAGCAAATGATTTAATTTAAAATAATTTAATAAGCCTTCGAAAATGCTGTTTTATAATTGCATTTGCATAAAAAACAATTTAATCAGTTGAAATCTGTGAAAGAAGAGATTCTGTTATCAAACGATAAAATATCATTTTATTCCTTAAGTTTTTATTCGCATTTCTAGGGAATCCTATTTTTTTCGCTTTGTTGAATATTCTATTAATATAATGTTAAACTGTCGTTCAATAAGTGAAATTTATCTTGACTAATCCGATTTCAAAGCTAAAAAAGATAATAAAATATTATCGAAATAAATTTGTGTATCTGAATTGTTTCACGATTGCGAATTATTTATTTTTATTTTGTTAGTCCCTTATGCATTCTGTGATTACAGGTGAATAATCTTTTAATGATTTGTATTAATACGAGGAATTTATTTCTATTCAATATAATAAATTAATTGCGGTACAATATTTCTCATTTTTTAAAAAAATTTACACTATTTTGCAGCTTAATTTTATAATTGTTGAATCGAAAGTGCAATTCACCTTATTTGTTGATTATCTCTGGATTATTTATTTATTTATTGAAATTATTAATTTAGAATTACTTAAAAGAATCTTTTATTTATTAAAATTGTTTATTGATCATTTGTCAATTATTTATTAAAAGTATCATTTTATTTATTTAATATGCAATTTTTAGTTTGATGTATACAGAATATTATTTGTGAAAAAATTCGGGATTTTGACGAATCTTCCTTGTTTTAGACATCCACGAGTGCGGGAAACGCATTTAATGATTTGAATTAATACGAATAATTTATTTATATTCATTGTAATTGAATTAAAATGCGATATAATATTTCTCATTTTTCAAAAAATTGCATACTATTTATTGTGTAGCTTTATTTTATAACTGTTGAATTCAAAGTAAACTTCACGTTATTATTATTTTAACTTCACGAGATTATTTATTTAATTATTCAAATTATTAATTTTGAATTATTTAAATATTAAAAGAATCTCTTATTTATTAAAATTGATTATTGATTATTTATTAATTATTTGTTTAAAGTATTATTAAACTTATATATTATGCAATTTTTCTTTTTTGTATAAATTATAACTGTATATATTATAACTGCGAATTCGATTTGATGATTTTGACGAATATTCGTATTTTAGACGCCCATGAGTCCCGGAACAGCATTAAAAAAATTGTTTCTATCTGTCTGTGAATATAATGACTCAAAAATACTAAGAGTTAGATGGATGAAAGCTGGCATATGGTCTTCATCTAAATACGGAGTTTTTTAGCAAATTTCATTCAAGGACAGTCTGTCTGTTCGGCTGTCCAAGTAAAATTGGACATAATAAATACCAAACATAAAGATTTAGATAGATAAAATTTTATACACTAGTTTATCAGGTACGGATCTACATTTTAGATGTTGATCATACCAAACTTTAAATCAGATCAGTCAAAGGGTTGAACGGCCTGTCTGTCTGTACTTTTGCATGTATGGAAAAGCGATAACAATTGATCCTAAATGCAAAAACTTAGGTAAATGAAATTTAGTTCACAATTTTAACATCTTAATCATAAATTCTTATTAAACCTTGAACAAGATCTATCAAAGGAAAAATGATCGTCTGTTGGTCGATAATTTCATATGTTTGTTATATCAAAAACACAATGACTTACATGAAATTTGGTGCATGACTTTGCAACTACAATTGTTGTTCCATATAAATTTCAATTGATCAAAAAAAAAATTAAAAAAAACCGCCTAAAATACATAATTGATTTTCTGGGATAGTCGTGATTAACTGCATGTCAGTTATTAATCGTTAAAAAATTACTAGATTCTGTAAAAACGTTTGATTTACGTCTTATATCGTAACATTTACCTTTCGTAATTATTGTATGCAATTAGCATGCAGTTAATACTGAAGCACTTGTTTTCAATACTATATTACGAAGCACACAGCCTTCAGGTGTGGAAATAAAAATCTGTGTTCTCATAGCATACATTGCCTAGCCCAAGAGCCACAATTTTATACGTTGAAGAAGGATAAAACCTTTATTAAAGAGTGTGCGATCAACGGGAGACCATCCCCTCCGGTTTCTTATTATGACCTTGAACTAGCTAAGATCCTCTACAACGCATTAAGTGCCATATTTCTCAATTGTCCGAAATGCTTTTGAATCTGATAATGTACATTTTATTCGTTTTAAAATTTTAATGTATCTTTATATTGTAATAAATGATAAAATATTAATTTTACTGTTCATTATTTTCCTTATACTGTATTTTCACAATAACTTTATTTTATAGTTTTTTTTATTGTATACATTGGCGTTATTTATTTGGATCATGCTAGCGTTTGAATTTGACACCTTTGGTACACGAAAACAAATTTTAAAAAATTTAAATTAAATAGTGCATGAAAAGTAATAAAATAATAATTTTATGAAAATGAAAGGAGAAAATTAAGTAATAACCAGATTTAAGGAAAATAGAACGAGAGTAAAATAAAACAGAATATAATCAAATGAAGAAAAAGCAAATCACAAAATACGATGCGAGAACGAAAAATAAATAAATAATTTAAATTTAAATTTTGTCCGAAGAAAATGTCTTTCATGATAAATAATAATGAAAGAACGTTTTTCGAAATGCGACAAAATACGAGATTAAAAATAATACATCATTAAAGATAAAAAATAAATTTCATCATTATTATATGCGCACCATGCGTGAAAAATATTTCAAGTAAAATTTATGAAAAATATTATTTTTAATCATATATCTAGAACAAAAACCATATGTGTAAACAGACAAATTGGCATCGTTAAATATCAAAAATTATCAGTCACTGAAAAAGAAAACGCAGATAAATATTATTTAGAAGAACACGATATATATTTTTGTGTCTTGAGAATATTCCACAATATTATTTTCGTTCCTGTCATTACATTTTTCATTTTTCTATTTTTTTTTTGAAATTGAAATTAGCTTTTTTACTTATTTTTGCTGCTTTTTATCATTTTATTTCTCCTCCTCCGCTTTTTGTATGTGTTTTAATAACTTTACTTTTTCAGAATTTATTATTGTATTCATTTTTAGTGAAACAGCTTATTGAAGTACCGTATGTCACAACTTCGCTTTTTCGAATTTTTTGAGTCCTGTATTTTGTTATTGTGGTTTTTCCTATTGAAGCGGTATTAAATTTCAAATATTTATTGCTTAAAAATTTTACTTTTTTTTATAGTTGTTTAATCTCACATCTTCGTTACTTTGTTTATCGTGTAAGTTGTAGGAATTCTTTATCTAAGTATACCATAATAAATTCGTAATAATACCTTTTGTCTCTTTATATTTCATGGAATTTGTTACAAAAATAAATCAGGTAATAATTCAGAGTAGGCAAATAATAGCTTCTACAAAATCTAATATCTTAATTCATTATGCATTAGAAAATGAGTATTTCTGAATGAAGCTTAGAACTGCGAGAGTGCTTTTTTTTTTTCCTTTTCCTTTTATAATTTAGCTTCTTGAAGTTTTTATAATTTAACCCTTTTATAATTTAGCCTCTTGAAGTTTTTATAATTTAACCCTTTTATAATTTAGCCTCTTCTAATTTTTATCTTTTTTTTTAATGTTATATGCATTCGTATTTTGTCATTTGTTTGTTTTTTTGCAACTGACTGCAGAATTATTTTTTTTAATATGATCTACCGACATCATAACCAAACCGGGAAGGGGTCACATGATCAGGAGGTGTGGTTGGGCGTTAATTAGGGTTTACATTCCGTCAGCTACAATCCATCCACTAATACCACACATGCGCAGAAACTGTATAGTAGAAGTACTTATACTGTCGTGACAAAAATTTGTTATTCTCCGGTCTTTCCACTCATGCGCAATCTTTCTTCTGCGCATGCCTGATCTTACTGGAATTTTATAACTGACTGAGTATTAAACCCACCTTTAAGTTTCATGAAGAGTCACGAATCAAGTTGAACATTAGATCAATTTACTAGTGGCCGTTCCATCTGTACATACAAAAATATACTAAAAACTTCATGAATTGATTTAAATTGTATTTACATGTCTGTTTTAAATTATGTGAGCACTAAAACAATTTAACAGATTCTATAAAGAGTGAGAACTACTTGTGTCTGCGAATTGTACAGTGTTGACGACAATTTTTTGCCAGCACTTCAGTCTCCAAACTTATGCAGCATATAGACATGAAGATGGTAAGTACAGGCGCTTCCATTAACAACAGAACTGTCCCTCTTGTAAACCGAGATTGTTACCATGCTGTTATTACTCTAAGGTACTTAAAAATTTATACACCTAGAATAAATTATTGATGATTGATTGTTAGAATTTATTAAACTAAAAAAATCTGCTTAAATTCGAGGTTCTAAATATTTTTATAACCAGATACTCTATCCGTCTTGAAGCATACGTTTCCGCTCATTCAATAAATTTGAATGAGTGAACGCCATATCAAAATAGGCGAAATCTATGGTTGATATTAACTCATCACCGGCAACGGTACAACCCTTCTTGTAGAAAGCACGTCGCATAATCGATAGGAAGTAGTTACCCCACACCATTTTTGCACCTCCACGGCAGCGAGAACCAAACATCATATCGAAACCTGGGACATGAGGTATCTAGGGGATATTATATTACACATTATAAGGCTATATTATTAGGGGGGTAGTTTAATTGTTTTATTTGAATACTTATGTAAAAATATATTTATTTATTTAATATATTTGTCATGAAAATAAAATAATAAGTAATGGGTAAATAATAAAACTGAATAATTAATTGATGATGCTTTGTTAAAAATAATGAATTTCAATCAAATATAGGATTAAAAACTATTATTTTAAAGGGCCTGTCAGATGGAACATAACATAACCTGTTAAAGAATAATAAATATTCCAGTACATTTTAATTAATTAATATTTAATTTCTTTAATTATAATTTTAACAACATTATAAACACCTTCAATTACACATAATAATTTTATATCCCATAGAATGGATATTTAAAAAAAATATTTAACTATTAGTTAGAGTAATAATATACTTTAATCGACCAATCAGCGCCGTCTTCTACCCTCAAACTCACTGTGCAAATCCACCAATGTTTATATTCAGTTGACACATGTCAAATTCTTAGAGATAATTTAATTTTGGGAACCATTGCACATTTTGAAAGAACAGTTCAACAACTGTAGTTAGATTAGAATAGAGTGAGCAGTTCTCTTGAGTTGTAATTCTTATATCACATAAATTGATTTTATTTTGATGCGTTTCATTTATTGTTTAATAAGTAAACTATTACTTTTTTATTACAATAGCGCAGGAAAGTAAGTTTTAAAAAAGAGCCTTTTAACACTTTGACGTTTTTTAAACTTTTGATAATGCTACCTTCTACACGCAAATTTAATATTTATTTAAGAGGTATGAGGTAAACCGAAAAGCTAGTGAAACAATAAAATGTACTTCAAACCTTTTTCAAGCTTTTTAAATGCAAGCACACAATGATTTTATTAACTAGTCGCTTTTTATGACCAACTATTCACACATCATATTAATAATGTCAATTTAGTTAAGTCATCCAACTTTGATTAGCTATATCTTATCATAACAAAAGAAAGTTTTATTTTAGATTATATTGTTAAAGGTATTTAAAATTCCACTAAAACTCTAAGGGTTCGTTATAATGGGTCTATGGTGCAACACAATCAGCAAGCCTCAATAGCGAATATAGATGTTTATTATCACGAGTACAAAGACAACAAATCACAGGCGAGACGTTCGCAAGCAATGAACAGCGGCATTTATAATAAATAGCAATACTCAAGCAGCACAACAATGAGCAGCAGCTGGAAGCGTTCAGAGAGAGAGGGAACTCGTTCAACTAATAACTTCAACTGAACTCGAATGATTGATTTCAGCTCGGTCTTATGATCTTTAACAGTTCCCCAGACACGGCAGAGAAGGATCTCGAACAATCAAGCGTATCTCAGCTACTACTGATCCTATAGTCAGAATTCTTGAAGATTCTAGCACGATCCATTTTCTCACCAAATACGTCACCAAGTTTGTCGCCAAGCCCGGGGAGTCACTGATCCGGCATCCGATCAGCATCCAATGGAGCTTATCATAGAATGGTTTTTTCTACGGTGTAATCAACATTACATATTCGTAACATTATGATGCAATAAGAGCATTTTATTTGGTTAGCTATTTTTGGAAAGAGGTCAAATTAGTAGAAGAATATAACTGGCGAAAGCGCTATATTTGTTAAGGTCTGTTGAAAATTCATTTTGTGAACTTGGAAAGGCTACAAGGCAGGTGACCATTAATAATGCATTCAGGCATCATAAATATTAATATGAAATAAAAAAAAATCGGAATTAGGTTTTACGGTTGTGTATGGAGAACTTTGTTGAGCTTTTCCTCAATAGAGATTATACAGTCAAGTAATGTGTCTTTTCATTTCTCCTGAAAATGAAGAGTACTTAGTGACTGGCTAGCAATCTTCAATGATGTATCGTAGAGTCATGATACACCGTTTCAGAGGCCATGGCTGGGTAATTCCGTCGCGAGTTTTCTCCTTAAAAGTAATATTTTTTCGATTTCTCTCGAAAATGAAAAAAAGCAGGAAAAGGATCAAGGTTTTTTTTTCTGCTTAGTGAATTTGAGTTCTAGTCAGTTGCAATAATTACATTAATATAATGAAAAATTTCTTGTTCCATATTCAGAAAAAATAAATAATTAAAATATAATTCAACTCATGCCAGATCCATTTATATGAAAAAAATATTCCTGATGTTTAAAAAAATATATATTTCTCCTTATTTCAGGTCGGCAGATTTCCTAGGGAATCGATTCCAGCGATGTTGAGCCCCTTGCCACTTCTTACGTAATGAGCATGAACTTAGTGAAACCAATGGCGAGATGGTAAGATGTCGAAGTGAAACACACATGTAACTCGCATTCTTACATCGCACCCATGATCAACTGGAAAGCTAGAAATACTGGATGACAGATCGATTTAAAACAATACTCGTTTTGCCCCAATTCTTTTACACTATTCCCAACCTATCCATTTACATCATAAAGGGGGGCATTCACGGTGATACGGAAAATGAAACTTCGTTTGAAAATATTGAAGTATTCAGAACACGGTTCTGAAAATTTTCGAGAATAAAAAAATAAGAGACCGCATCTGAGAAATCAAATTATCTATTAAAGCCTATTTCACTCATTTCAGTTCAATACACACCATTAATCAATTTCATTAATCGATTGACGTGTAACTGAAGTTATTCGTGCTGGTGACACCAGAAATAATGTATCACCTAGATTATATTTTAATCAGATTAGTTTGTCCATTCCTGCAGAATCATTGGAATATTTAATTGAAAAATATTGCAAAGTCTTCCAAAAATTGAAGCTCGTCTTCGCTTAATTGATCTGTTGGCAGTTTTAAAAGAATATTAAATCATCTGTTATAAAAAATTACATTTCATTTTCATTGAATTTTAAAATGAAATTAATTATCGCTCCCTAATTAGATTTCAATGTAATTAACTCACTTAAAATAATCTCATTTGACTGGAATATAATAGACTTAACTCGTCTAAATTAATAAACGGAAGCAATTGAAAGGAATAATTTAAACATTTACCTAAAGAAACTTGATAACTAATACAATGAAAACTTAGAAGAGAATCAATGTGTTATTTTAGTAAAAAGTATTAAATAATTCTATAAAAAAAGAATCCATAAAAGTTTTTGAACCTTGTCTTTTCTAAAAGGACATTAAAATAAAATAACAATGTCTTCATATTTATGAAATATCGAGTTCCTAATTTTTCATGCAAAATTTATGCGATGTTAAATTTTTTTTTTTTTAAAAAAAAAGGTGCATTAAAAACTTTTACGTTGAAAGATACCGGGTGTGGCATAAATTCGTGCAAACTTCAAAAAATCGTAATAAAATAAGTAATGATCGAAAAAAATTGCGGTTTGCGGGAATATGTCCAGAGAGTCTTTGGATTTTGTTATTTCCATTAAAAAAATGTATTTAAAAGTGACCGATAGATGATGCTTACACGTCATACCGAGAAGGTTTATGCAAAACAGCATAGCTATAAAACTCAAGGCTAGAATGGACCTGCCATTCGACGCCAGTAGCATGCTATCGCTACCGGATTGAGCATTAGTGCTTAAACTGTTCTATAAGAATGGTGAATCCGCGACTAAAGCATTGCGACAGTTTCTGACGGTGAAAGGAATTAAGGCGAAGAAAAATCCAATTTCATTGAATGGGATATTGAATTTAGTTCACCGTTTTGAAGAAAAGGGAAGATTAGAGGATTATGAGAAATGTGGCAGCCGAAACTTCAACGGGGAGTTGCAGTGCACGTGAAGCAGGTAAAGTAAAGGGAATTCCGGAAAGATTTATTCGGCACATTCTGCACGAAATCTTAAAACTGCATCCGTGCAAGATAGAGGCATTTCACCAGTTGTTGCCAGCAGATTGCGAGAAAAGACAAGCTTTTGCAACATGGGTGCTCGCACAAATGGAACGTAACCCACATTGGGCACTGAACATCATGTGGACAGATGAAGCCCACTTTTCATTGCATGGTGACGCCAATACGCAAAACAGTCGTATCTGGGCGACATCAAACCCTCATGCGTACACGATCAAACCACTACATTCTCCGCATGTGAATGTTTGGTGCGGTTTCATTGCGTCCTTCATTCTAGACCCTTTCTTTTTTGAAGAGCGTTATTCTGTGTCCAGTTGGAAAATCTGTTCCGTCAGTGCAGAACGCTATCTTAGGCTTTTGCGAGACCACGTTATGCCTGCTTACTAGCAAAGACGTGTGTTATCTTCCGTCACCTTCATACAGAATGGTGCCCCGCCCCACGTTGCTAGTTCCGTTAAGACGTTCCTCCTAAACACATTCACTGAGGACAGAGTGATAACCCGAGGATGTAAGAATGAGTGACCCTCACGATCGTCAGATCTTACTCCAGCGGAATTAATCGTTTGGAATATTTAAAAATTTTTAAAAACATATATCTTTTCATTAAAAAAAATAATGATAGAGTTAATAATAGAGTAAATAAAAATTATAGAGTAGAGTTATAAAGAAATAAGAATAGAAATATAAAACGGTGTGCTGTATGTATTGAAGTATAATAAAGAATAGCGAGTGTTATTTTGAATCGATTCAAATCAAAATTTGATATGTATTCGAAATTTTGTTTGGAATACTACGAGTCAATTTTTATTTATGTAAATTACTCTGCGCTTTTAAAATATAGTTTTCATTTAGATGCAAATATAGATCAATTGACGGTCAAACCAAAGAGTGCTTTTCTTCAAAATTTGATACAGATTTATAATTCTTATGATTAAACGTTGAATCAGCTCTTTAGTCTTTTTAATTTTTCGAATACGAAGTATGTAAGGAGAAAGTATTATAATCGTCAAAAAATTCGAACTCCCAGATTTAGATGAATCGCTATGTTTTAGACCCCTCTGAGTCCGAAAAACACAGGTTTAGTAATTATATCTCTCTATTCTTGAACACAAGTCAAAAGCGTTTTGAGTAAATGGATGAAATTTCGTATATGGTAATATGTATATATGAAATTCGTATATGGTAATTCGTATATGGTATATTCGTATATGGTAATATGTATATATGAAATTCGTATATGGTAATTCGTATATGGTATATTCGTATATGGTAATATGTATATATGAAATTCGTATATGGTATATTCGTATATGGTAATATGTATATATGAAATTCGTATATGGTATATTCGTATATGGTATATTCGTATATGGTATATTCGTATATGGTAATATGTATATATGAAATTCGTATATGGTATATTCGTATATGGTAATGTGTATATATGAAATTCGTATATGGTAATGTGTATATATGAAATTCGTATATGGTAATTCGTAAAGGGTATATTCGTAAATGGTAATATGTATATTTCGTATATATGAAATTTTGTATATTTGTATCAAATTTTGAATGAAAATCCATTCAGAGGGATTCTGGGAGGCCAGTTGTCACTATGCAAATGAACACAATTATTACAAAATGAAGAAAACTTGATGAATAAAATTTGATACATAGATTTAATATCCTAAGTTGTATATGCACCAAATGTAGAAACAGATCCTTCAAGGGAATGGACCTTCTGTCAATCTGTTCTTCTGTATGCATATAAACAAAATAATTCGAAAGCGTAACAATGTAGGTAAATGAAATTTGGTTTATAGTTTTAGTATCTAATGTGTAGATTTTTATCGAATTTTGAATTATAAAAAACTTGTCTGATGGTATCGAATGATGTTGGTTAAAAAATCTGACTGATGTCAGTATACACCTTCACAATCAAATAAACGAGATAAACATAAAAATGCAATGACTTAAATATACGAGATTTGATATATGATCTTGTGTCTTCAAATTCGCAGTTCTGTGTCGAATTTTGGTTTTCAAACAGGTCGCAGAAAAGACATATTCAGTTTCTTGGTATTTGAACTCTGATGAATGAATCGCATCTCAGTGATTAATTGCCAAAAAAAAGTCATCAAATACCTTACTCTAATAGGCTCTTCCTTAACTATTGTTCGTCAGTGACACAGGGTTAATAATATACTTATTAATGATATGTGAGAAAGTTTTGTGGACACCATACAGGCTGGTTAGTATGGTGTTCACAAGCGCACAGACAGTCAAGCCTTTTCTGGATAAATTTCATCCAAAATTTAACAAAAATCCACAAATTTGGTGTTAAAAAGCCTAATGACAAATTTTACCGGTAACTCAACGTTTTGCTTAGTTATTGTGTTTATAGACATAATTCTTAGAATGTTTTCCAGGACGCCCGCAACTTGAATGCTCATCATAATTTCAAGGTCAAATTTTTTTGATGATTACATCTCTTTCTCTTTGTACAGGGGAGAGTGTAATGATGAAAGGCAGATTTCTCGTGCTTTTGGGAAAATTTAGCCAGTAATCGTTTAAAAGAGATTGCATCTCAGTGTTCTCAATTAATGTTTAAAGTAATATACTAACGAAATTATATGATATTTTTTAATTAATTAAAAATCATCTATTTGGTTGCAAAAACAAGATTTTGTCTTGGCAAATTAAACCATCGGAATCGACCCAGTTGTTGTGAACTCTGACAATATCGGGGTTCTTATCTTACAATATTTCTCGAAAAATGGAGAGCGGCATGTGATGACCATTGATGACATACTTAAGCATTATGAATTTCTAAATGAAATTAAATTTGGTATATCTGTACAATAGTTATGGCGGGCGAGGGCTTTGTTATATTCTTTTTCCTCATAGTAAAGAGAATGTACAATGAAGAAAATATTTTGAGATTTCTTTCGAAAATATACGTAGTATAGGAAGGATAGGCAAATATTGGTGGTATATGTAAAGGTCATAAGCATTCATATGAAATAAAATTTGACGATATCGAGCCAGTTGTTGGGGTTGTCTGATTGTTCCTTTAGGTTTTCATAATCATTGAAAATATATAAATGTTAATGAAATATAATTATCAATGGAAGATTTATTCAAGGACAAAAAAATGTCAAATATGAAGACATAATTTTATCAATGTGTAACATTATATTTATCTGAAAATTTGGAAAATGGATATATTCAAAACAATTCATACTGAATAGAATTTGATCTTCAATGGGATGAGTTACTAAATCAAAAGAATTTTATGCGTGTAAATGAACATTATTAATTAAATGCACGCTTCACAATCCAATAATGCTGAAAAAGAAAAAAAAATGAAATTTAGACGTTGTGCAGCAATCCATAACAGCACGTTGTAAGCCATAAGTAACAAATTTTCAAAGAAACATTGAGACGTGAGTAA
>JAPMOR010033656.1:0-10073 GCA_026543865.1 Argiope aurantia
AGCATTCAAACTTTATGTTGAATCTGTTCACATTTGTGCTCTTTGCTTTGAAAATGTTTTTCCTCCTTGTCACTCAAATTTGCAATAGACATGTTGTTGATGACAGTTTATAAATGCTACGCATCAAAAAACACATGAGAAAAGTATGAAATAATTTCATTTTATTTTAAAGTACATAGTTTAAGTATTATATAAAATTAAACAATTTGATTGGCACAGTTTTTCAGCTCCAAAACAGCTCGTTTCTTCATCATTTACAGAATGATAAATATTTGTATACGACATCTCGTGTCTTAAAATTTTAACCACCAAACAGCGATAATTCTTTAATGATTTTTTACAAATTCTATTCAAATCCAAAGCTTCATTTTAGGAATTACATTACATTAATTCAATGACCATGTCCAACTGGAATAAATTACTAAAATATTTATAGAACCATGTTTTTTCGACTCCTGGAATTACTTTCTGGATGCAGTCCACGCAATACATTAAATCAATTCAACGGCAGTGGCATTTACCACGTCGCCAAGGGAATTGGCCCCACTGGTGCAGGATTTCTGTTTCACATATTGCTTTCTAGATACAGTCCCCAGATTGCATTCAATAAATACGCCAGCCATCTCTAATCATAAATAGCTATCGGATTATATTCAGTGAATCTATGTTCACGTTTGTTTGTTTATTTAGGTGACTAAGCAGTGGAATAAATTTGTAGTCAGTCATATGATACACGTGACATGTGTCGCACACTTTCATTTTCGTGTCCCACGCACATTGCTTACTACTACAAAATAGATATGTTGTACAAAAAATAAATGTATCAAGGTATTAAATGGTGTATTTACCATATGATAACGTTGACTCGAACTACCGATGCAAATTATGATTTCTTTCATTGCTCTCTAGACATAGGCTCCAAATTCGACTTTTGAATGCATATTCAGTAGAGCAGGCCGTGAAATTCTACATTTATTATTATCACCCTTTTTTAAAAGTGACAATGTTTTCAAATGATTCTTCTGAGAATCCTTTTGAATAATAATAATAATAAACTTTTTAACACTATATATCATTTACACTGAAAAAATCGGGGTAGGCGGAATATTATACTCTGATTTTCTCACATTTTATGCTTCTTACAGAGCAGTGAAGCCAGTACATCTTTCTTTCAACCAACCAAATCTGAAAATGTGATCTTAATCTACAATTTTGAAGATGAGATTGCAGACCAAACTTCATTCATATTCATCGCGTTCACTGCTGTAAACGCGGACAAACAACTGACTTGATCTACAGGTGCGCAGTCGACCGGAAAAAATATTTGGCCCTAACAAAAGGTTACAAGTCGGGTGATAAAGCTACACGGGTGACGAATTTTTCAATCGCTTAGCGTTCCATTTTTATTTTCTCGTACACAAAGTATAGAGGATATATTAGAATCGTTTAAAAAATACGAACTCCAGATTTTGTTGAATATCCATGTTTCTAACCTCCCCAAGTTCGAAAAACACATTTCTGGAAAATGCCTGTCTATGACAAAGATAGCTCAAACATTTTTTGAGATATATAGATGAAATTTGGTATATGGGTTTTACACTAACTTCAGATATTTCCGTCTAATTTTGAGGAAAACTCATGCAGAAGAAGTCTGTTTATCCGACTGTTCGAACATAAGTTAATACGATATGCATAAAACTAAGAAAACTACATGGATAAAATTCGGCACAGAAATTTATTTGATAAATGTCTATAGTGTAGATGCTTGTTCAATTTTGAGCCAAATCCAAAGAAGGATCGATTATCTGTCTGTCTGTACTTTCAGAAGTACGTAAATGCAAATTATTCAAAAACTAAGAGTTAAATATATCAGATTGGGTATGTGATAGTGACTAAATTTGTAGTTCCGTGTCAAGTTTTGGTTTCAAACGGATTGGAAAATTGTGCTTACAACTATTTTTGGATAGTATTAACCGAATTGCCACAAATGAATAACCAAAAAGCGATATTCACACGATAAATTCAATACAAATGTTAAATTCGCGCCAAAGATTAATATTATGTAATTAGTGTAGGCCAATATCATGCAAGGCATTCTCTGCCAAGGTTTACAACGTTTAGCGGAGGCGGGGGAGAATAACATCACTATTATATAGTATGCGAAAAAATTTTGGGGAAGCCGCTCGAATTGATTGCAATCAAACTGATGAAAAGAGAAGACTTCCTCAGAAGGAATTTCTCTAACAAGACAGAATTGCACAATTTTAGTGCAAAGATTACATGAAAAAATTCAGCCGTCTAGCTCGTTGCATTTTTAAGTTATCGATAGTTCACAGACTGACACAATTCAAAACATTCGGACGTAGATTTAAAAAATGGATATTTGTCTTAATCTCGATGCCAAATTTTCGGGTCATTACAGTATCTTTGTATACTTAAGAATCGAGTTAGTGTAGTGTGAGGAGAAGGACTGCATTTTTCATATACCATATATTACAATTCAAAATTCGAGCAGCCAGTGTTAATATGCATTCGCGAAAAAGAGGCCCATCCATCTCTTAACATTCCACTACACCGAAAACAAAAGACAGAACTGGATTGAAAAAAATTGTCTAATTAGGTAACCAGGTAAAGAAGGGAGTGAAAGCGGCTGAAACGGCCAAGAAAAGGCCGCCGGAAATCAAGTGTTCCGGCAGCGCGACCGGTTCTTGCGTAACATGCCAGTTAATCGCGCCGGAACTCTTGCACCGGTTCACATCGCTACAGATGACGCATAGTGAACATCTATTACAAGAGAGGCGGAGGTTTCAGAAACGCATTCTTCAATACATTCGAGCCTGGATAATTGGAAGGAAGGGGAATCTAGTTACAGAAAAGTGCCAGTTTTATGGATTCTGAAATAAATTATGCATGGACTAGGCACTGACCTGATAGACACTGCTTCTATGGGCATAGTAGTTGGAAGACAGGTTTGTGGGTTTTAATGAGGAACTAATAATCACTTGTAGTCATCGAAGGGCAAAGCAGGGAGAATCAGAAGTTATAAATTTTCTTCTTTTATAAATTAAGTATCAAGTGAAAACCATAATAAGATTCTGTTTACAGATCTATAAAAGATACGAACGTATTATGTTAAAAACTTGATAGAAGCCTACAAACTTGGTGTGATGGTGATGTGTCCGCGTTACCACCGAAAGGGGGTGCAGTAGCTTCTGAGGGTAAAGACCCCACATAGAATTTGTCTAGTTCTAAAAAAATTATGTCTAAGTGTTCGAAATGTCGTATTCATTGGCAGGTACACATAATTTTAAAAATGTGTTTTCCTGATTCAGGAAGATCTAAAATGTGGAGATTCATCATAATTTCGAACTTTTTTAGAATTGCAGTAATTTTCTCGTATATTTTGTAAACAAGAAAGCAAAAACATTAAAATTATTACTTTTGGAAATAGGCCTTTACCACTTATACGCCTAGTCGTAGTACTCTTTTGTCATATTAGTCAAACAAGTGACAAATATGACAAAAGAGCACTTTGCGATTATATCGGTAAGTAAATGAATAAATGGAAAAACAAATAACATTTTACTATCTGATGATCACCATTCAATTATACTTTATGTAATTTAGGAATTTTAATTAATTGATGCTAATCGTAACATACTTTGGAATTCAAATGCATATCATTAGTAAAAATCCCCTCTAACATAATATAATTTTTCTACTGTGCGCGTGCATGTGTGTGTGTTACAACAAAACTTATTGTAATCAATTATAAATCTTCAGATAAAATATGACATTTGATTTCTTTAAAGCTTTCCTAATCGACTGCATAATGCAAAAAAAAAAAAAAATTCATTATATCATATTTTCTTTTTATCATTTCCTTTTGTATCGAGTATATTTATAACGCTTTTGAAAAAATGCAGCCATCCACAAAAAGGCACTGAAGACAATAATAGAAAATCGATTAATTTCGAAATACGCTCTACCCAACAAAGCAAAATGAACACGGATGAATGACGCGAATTCAAACTTTGTTTTATTTCTCGGTGACAATAAAAAACACATTAACAGCAAACCTGAAAAAACTACCGAAGGCCGAAACAACTATGTTTGGAAATTTAAATGACTCGTGGTAGGGCTCGCTTGAAAGGAAAAGCCTCCCCCCCTGCCGCCAGCCACACGTGTCTTTTCAAATACTCTGCCTCAGACAGAGCAAGAGAAAAGGGTGTTGCACAATCTTCCAGTTCAAGGTTGCATTCTAAACAATTAAAAATTCTTTTTCACTTCCCGCTTATTGAAAAAATATCTTTTAAACCGGAGAACGATATGTGTCACGCTGCCTACTCATTACAACTCAACTCGTATGTAACGAAAACGGTTGGATGAATGCCTACTGTGCCATATCACACTCTTTGGGCCAAGAGTAATCGTCTATCAAGCAACAAATTTCCTAAATTCCACATTTAATCAAATACTTTATGATCTACAAAACTAGTTGTAGGCAGAAACTATTACCGAAAATTGCAACGATAATATAACAATGCGGTCTTTCATAAATGGAATTGAATAACTTTAAAAAAATGATATACTTCTTGCTTTATTCGTAAATAAAGTCATTTCTTTGAAATTATTATCTTTGGTTGAAAGTGTATTCTACAGCAACTTCAGATACAAATTGCTTACATTTTACTGAATTGTTGAAACTACACCCATGACAAAGATAATTTGCAAGTTAAGTAAACTATGAAATGAACCAGAATAGATTTCATTATCAATCTGAAAACATGCGACAAGGTACCGGCGAAATCGACGACATTTCAAGATTAGATGCGGATGATCACTAGAAATTTCGAAAAATCGTGAACTATTTTAATTCAGATTAAATTATACTGAACATTTTGGAAAATTACTGATCGCTCAAACATAATAAAAATAGAAGAGTGTGTTTTATTACAGTTCAGTGGCAATTTAAGATGGCAGCACGTTGAAAGCTACACTGGTTATCACTGTGATTTATAAAATAATTCTATTGTTTTTTTTAAATTGCTTATTTAGATTAAATTTAATTTTGCAAATAAGACTACATTTAATATAAAATTGGTTTAATTTCGTTGAACTCTTTCTACAGCAATGAAAAACCTAGAAATATTTATTTGCGATTGGGCTGTTTGTGACTTTCTAAGTTATGTCAACCTATCACATTTAACAATAATTTCCTGCTTTTGAAATCAGAGGAGAGAATAAAAAAAAAACATTTTTTAATTTAAATTTTATAATAGTTTCAATCAAAATGAATAACAAGAAGTTGTTTGGGGCAACTTATATATATTTCGTAGAAGTGCAATTACCCAGAAGAAAAAAAAAAAAGCTGAAACTCAAGCCGAGCGTAAAAAGTCAATCTCAAAGGTCACATACATTCAACGACTCAAAGAATCTGTTCTTTTGCCTACTGCCCCCCCCACAGGCATTTCAAAACTAAATTGGTGCAGCCCGTTCAACTTGTATTTCGCGAATATAAATTCAAATCATTACAGTTGACAAAAGCAGACATTAGGTGGCATAAAGAAGAATTAAAGGAAAATTGTTATAAATTACAAATGATTTAGTTTAACTAACATACGGATTTAAAACAATACCTGGGCCTTTCTGTAATTATGAATCACGGGGGGTGGGGAGATGCCAATGAAGGGATTTCAGTCGATGACATTCTAATATCCTGACCACGTCAGCGATAAATTTTATCTACATTATGCTCCCCTATATAAGGTGGATCTTCGAAGGTACCGAGTCTTTGTTAATTCTTAATAGTCCGGTCTTCATTCCAATGATTTCCGCAAACTTGCATCCAAAATCTTGAAATTCATTGCCGTGAAAAACAGTTAACAATATATGCCAAAAAAACAAAGTCATAAAAATGAAGCATGTCGTTACAGCAGCACCTTATATGTATGCATAAATAAATGTAAATAAGCAACTTCTATTTTAAGGGCAATTATTCAAAATCACAGCTTCCATTTGGTTCGATGAAAGGCCATGCAAAGCAACACTGAGCGAGGATTTATACCCTCGTTAATTTCAATCTTAAGCAAACCGACATTGCGCTACTATATCAGATGTCTGCCCATTACTTATGTATGCGGAAGCTGGTAGTTTGAAAAATAAAATTCCAGCAAAATCTGAATAATTGACACAGGTAAATAAATGAGAAGTTATAAAATCCATAATTTAACATTCATTCAAAAAAAATCGAACTTCGATTCTAATATATAATTTAGTAACTTAGAAATGCTATAACTTATAATGTATTCGGGGGAAATGTAATTTTGCAAACGGATGCGTACAACCATTAATTCCTATCTTGTAATGCTAATTAGTCCAGTTGAGTTATCAGTAAGGAATAAGGATGATTTTGGACAGCAAACAAACGCATAAAAAAATCTAGATTCTTTTTTCTTTCTAATGATTGCTCTATTCTCGATAATTGTTTACTTCTTTATAACATTTAGTAATAAAAAAGGGAGGTTGAACAAATATGATTCGAATCGTGTGGTTTATTGCTTTTGCCAAATAATGCGCGCAACGTTCATAAGAAACCCTGCTATCCAAAACAAAAAAAAAGTTGCGAATATTGTCATCTGACGGATACAGTTGGCGCTCGTCTCCGAGGGTATGTGAATTCAGGATATATCCGGTGTTAAGGGCCAAAAGGCTAAGATGCTATAAATATGACAATGTTATAATACTTTCAGAAGCTATTGGGGAGACAAAAATTTCACTGAATTTTTAATTACAATTTTTAAATAATGCCCCGAGGCTCAAGTTTTCGCGTATCTATACCAAGTATGGTGGGCTCGAGATATAAGGGTTTGTACATTAGAACACTCACACACGCTTTCCTATTCATTATTAATTAACCGCCTTTGGCGCAGAGCTGGCGAGTGCTCACTAAAATTTCCAATTCAATATTTTATGCAACTTGATCTATCAATAGCTTTTTCATCAAAATATTTTTAAGCTTCAAATCTTAATACTCACATAACTTATACTATTATACAAGATTAACAACATTTTATTCATTGTACTATGTATCTAATTTTCTGTCAGCTTCCCTAGTTTAAAATTTTAATTAAAGCGGAAATAATTAAACTTTTTTTTCCTGCTAAAACCAAACATGTTTTTCTTTAATGCGAGAACAGAAAATATTTTATATAATTTATGCAATATTTCAAACAACTGTTTTTTCTTGGTCAAATGATAAACATGCCACTTGTCCAAAGTTCTCTTAGTACAGAGAGCTGGTTTAATGCAAGCTACGCTGTTGAATCTTTGGTAGGATCGAATCGAATTTAGACACTAGCATCTTGTTAATTCTGGAGAAATTTAGAATTATCAAGTATAATAGATTCTAGATAGAGGATTTTTACAAGAGTTTTGTCAAAAAAATTTCCCGCAAATGTTAGTAAATATATCTTTACTACAATTGCCGTTATGTCTTAACATACCATATTTTTATTACACATCATTAATCAATTTGATATCAAAGTGCATAAAGAATCTTAAAATTTCTCATATTCGGTAACTAATTCCTTATTCAATAAACATCAAATCAAATTATAAAATAAACCATAATCATCCGCCTTTGCTCGACTAGATTATTGGGTCTTTAGTTTTTAATTATTAATATGGGATTCATTTCTTGAAAAAGCATTTCCCCTTGTAAGTCATAACGATTACGGCCAGACATAAGATTAATAAACGGGTGCCAAAATTGTAACATTTTTCAACGATTTCTCGCCAATTATAATCGTGACAATTTATTGCAATTTTAATAACCATTTGTTACCATTTCTGGTATGCATTCAAGATTGCTGACTTTTAGGGAGTTTTTGGACAATTGGAGCGATTTTGACATTAGTCTTAAGTCGTACCACGATTACTTATTCGGCAGTGGTTAAGCCTATTTTTTCGTTTGATTGAACTTTTTGTTTGAAGCCTTTATCTTCGATTTCTTTCCTCTGAATGTCTCCTTTAGTGACATGGCGAACTATCTCTGAAACATTTCTAATAATATTTTGCACTTCATTCATTAGCTAAGCGAAGAGTTTGATTCAGTACAACTATAAAAATGTTTAAGGAATAATGCAGTCTGAAAATCGTATGATGTTTGGTTTATAATTAACTGTTGCCATTCGACAATTAGTAATAAGCTCGACTTCTGTGCCACGTATGTTAGGGTTTTAGATTATATATAAACACACATAGATTATCAACCAAGAAACCCAAGAAATCACAAATCCAAAACAGTCTTCATATTTATCTTTTCTTCAAACGCAGCATGAGGGAAATGAACTCGAGTCCTATTCACCGTTCAGATTTTATCTTTTTAGATAAACAATCGACGCTCCTCTGATTTATGATATCTTTTCGATAATAAGACAAGAGAAGGTTGAGGGCCTGTCAAATCAAATTGTCAACACAGAGGACGCGTCATTCACCGGGGGGCTCCTTCGAAAGAAGAAATTATCTTTTTCCAGCTACCCATTATATATAGATCGATTTTCCCAATCTTTAGAATAAAAGAATAGAAATGTCATCGGCAAAATTAATTTCAAGTTGAGCTTCTTGATTCAACAGCTTTAAGCATGTGGAATAAAGTGAATCAGAACGGAAACTTGCAATTCTGAATTGTCACAGAATTGCAACAACGAAATCTCACAAATCGACCTTCTTACTAATCGTTGAATGGCAACAATCAAACATAGACAAAACATACAAATTTCAGACTGCTTCATTAACTGCACATTTTTACAGAAGTACTGATTCAAATGCTCCGGAACTGCATAATATTATCAGATGTGCTCTTCATGTCACCAATGAGGACATTCAGTCGGAGAAGAAAAAATATAAAAGAAATCAAAAAATAGACTTAAAACAAAATTTTCAATCAAGTGCAAAAATAGGCTTATAGTTGCCAGACAAGCAATCGTGGTAAGACTAAAGATTAATATACGTTTTCTCGCCAAGCACGTCAAAATCGTGCCAATCATCTCAACCAAAAACTCTCTAAAGTGCAATCCTGTGTTTGTACCAGAAATTATTTATTAACGAACAGTTTTTAAAGTTTCAATAGAAATTGAAACGATTATATTTGGCGAGAAATATCAATTTCGGCGCTCATATATTAAGTCTACCCATAATCTTTATGATTTGCATACGGAAATGGATGCTCGTATCTTTCAAAACAATAATCTTATAAAAATATTTTTTGTATTATCTTAAGGCTAAAAAAGTTACTTTTAAGACATAAATTTCATTTTCGTACAATATTTCATTTACTTTAAATTCTTTTTAATTCAATCTGATACACTATCTGAAACAATGTTATTAAATGTTATGGTGGGATTCAACTCTCCATCAAATTATTCAAGCATGTGCTTTAGCCAATCATTCAACCCGTAGTAGGATTTTCCCTTTCTCTTTTATTTCATAATGTATACTCAATGTAATTTGCAATAAATTGTTGTAATTGAATTATGTATTTTAGTCATATCAAATTACAAAGTGAAATAATTTTTAAATAAATAAATCCCATATTAATAATTAACAGATTAAAAATCCAATAATCTAGACAAACAGGTCGCCTAAGGTGGCTAATATTAAAAATTAAATTACGTTCAAATACACAAGTCACTATTAAATAGATTTAAATAGATTAAATAAATATCATGGACAATTTAGGTGGCCGTAATTATAATTACGTGGTTGTCGCCGGCTTCACGTTGCCAGCTTTGGCGATGATTACGAAATGAAAAATAAGAGTGTAAAATTAATTTTCACTCAAAAGTTTAATTGCTTATTTTAAAACGTTAATAAAACAGCGAAAGTATTCTCTACACCACTTTTTATGAATTTACACACATGGTGGGGGGAAAAAAATTGAGTATGTATTTTGGGTGTCTCTTTCTTCTAAAACTTGATGCAGGCATACAATCTTGACGATAAAATTATATCTTAATTTCATCCATTTAGGTATATGTATTCTTCAATTACCGTATTGCTTGATGGACAGC